>JAKWJA010002414.1:0-111304 GCA_027704765.1 Solanum habrochaites | reverse complement strand
AAAGGGATAGAGGGTGTAATTATTGTGGAACTATGGGGGGTCTAATTAATCCTCCTAGTTCTTGAACTATGTTTTGCAAACATAGGATAATTAATCTAGTGGAAGGGTCCACGGCGTAATGCATTTTTCAGTTTAGGTTCTGGTTTCTTAGATTTTTGTGTGTGCAAGGTAGGACCCACTTCTTTTGGTATGTGTTGTTCATGACACCCGGGATTCTATGTGTAGCACAGACATGTTTCTAATATTGGGTTTAAGGATATGTTCATGGAGGGGCAAGGTAAAATGGAAGATAAGTAATGGACATGAACTACGGTGAACTTTAGGTGGGTTGTTTACATAGTACTAAATAGGGGATTTAGGTTTCTCTACCTAGACAATTGCAGAACAATTTATGACTCTAAGGTAAATCGCGAGAGATTGTGGGTGCTTATGTAATCTGAGTACGGATGAATATTAAAGATGCTTTAGTGGATATATATTAAGGCTCTTATATGAATAATTTGTTTTTTGATAGGGGAACCATTTTGTTGGGTGGGTGCGTGACATTGACCGGTTTTGAGGGGTGGAATGAGCCTAAAATTAGTGTTACAAGATTTTTTAAGAAAATAGGTATGGCAGCCTTGGTGGCTCAAAAGGGTACCTTCTTTATTTGATTCTATTTATTGATTATGTGGTTTCATATGATCCATGTAGGCAGTTGTAAGTCTTGGATGGTATAATTTGTTAATATTATTATTTATGTCTTCATTGAACTATTTAAAATTAATGTTTTGTATTTCATGTTATTAAATGGTGTCTTAGTGTGGGTATGATAGCCTTTAATTTATAATTATTATTCTGATCCTTACTTTTGTATGATTGATTGTATTTGCATCAATGTGGCTGTACTGGTGCATTAGTCATAGATACTTTAGTACCATATGCGTATAAACCCCAAAAAATTATTCATATTTTCCATGCACTTGTCCGACAATTAAAGATTAGAATTCCTTATATAAAGAAAACTTGGAACCTTTCTTCCATGTGTTGGTAGTCCTCATTAAGGGGATTCTTAATTTCTTATTATTCTATCTATGACACTTTAGAGTAGTTTCAAGAGATAAATCTTTAATTCCTTTAATCATTTGTTATATATTTTAGTGTATTGAGTCCCTATAGGAAATATTGACTGTTGTTTGTTTAAGTCCAAGAATCTTATTGTTTATAATTTTTTTTATGTGACACATTGTAGTCTATCGTAGGATGTTTTATCGTGTTGCTAAAGAGAACCTAAGTATCCTTTCGATTTAATTTCTATGTATACACGTCCAATATATTTGTTAAAGCATGAATTCAAGTATACTTCACATTAGTATGCAACAAAATTTGTTTAGACATAGAGGAAACCATATTGTGGCGGTGGAAACTTGGGAGGCCGAAGCCCGACTGAAGTTTCCGCCACTCTCATCTTTTTATGCTTGAAGTTTAGATTCCGTCTAAATAAAGAACATATGAATCTATGAAATTCACTGTTTTTTCCCTAATAGGTTGCATGTTTTTGTAAAAGTTGTACCAATTGATTTTTTCAGAAAATGCCTTCAAACTCTTGTTTTGCAACAATTGAAATGTGTCTGCACGGTGTATTGTTGAGGAGATTATTATTTTGTGCTGTCCTTGAAGAAAGAATAATATTATTGTAACACTTAATACTCATTTGGTGTTTGACGAACTGTTGAGCCCTTTAGTTATATGCATTATGAATTGAGTTACTTTGTTTAATGTTTTGGTATTTGTTTATAGGAGGTTTTTAGCACTCTCATGAGTTGTGAATCATTATAATTTCATTATATTGTTGGTTTTTATTGAAGTATTGAGTCTATCCTTACTATATAAACAATTTTAGTGTCATTCAGGTCGAATGTTCCTATTGCGGGGATGGATAATGTCACTCCAGAAGTCAAAGGAAAACCCTAAGATTAATAAGTATGACCAAGATTTGGTTTCACTACACGTACTTTATACGCCTAAAAGGGCAAGAAATAAAGCTAAGAGCTTTTAATAATAAAGACCATCAAGAAACGTCCCTGTCGTCCGGTGAATCATTGATTAATGTAATGAAGTACTAGTCCCTTTTGTGAAAAGTAGTGTTTCCACTGTAATTTTGTTCATGGTTAAGATTGAAATGGTAAAAGTTGTCTAAAGTAGGGTGAAAGCAAGAGAAATCAAAGGGAGAGTGCAAACCTTCAAGTATTCTAAGCAAAGGGGAGAAGGTTTCCCAAGAAGGAAGCTATCTACCTCACTCTTCACGAGCATTTCAAAGGGCAATGGTGGCGGAGCCTCCGTGAAAGAAGACAGTAGCCATTGGGAAAAGTGCTTGGAATCCTAGCTTACTGCGGAAAGATCCACTAGACACTTAATGACTTGCCTAAAACATAAGGCAGGGAAATTCCTATCCGTGAAAATACAAAACACATTGTGAAGAAGGCAGTCTTGGTGAGCTACTGCGTAACGCCACGCACCCAGCGAGCCTTCATAACGGCCGTTGGTGCTTTTACGAAATGGGGAGTTTTTCCTCATGCAGATGACTTAAGAAGTCAAGTGGAGGTGGCTCGTTTGAGGAGCTAGTAACAGTACACTCCAAGAGCACGACCACGGCCCATCATGCTCTTCACTGACTGTTAAATGGGGCGTGAAGATGAACGGGATTACACACTTAATGTTTATTTGGACCTTTATTTTGAAGTCCATCTTATGAGGGGTTATTTTTTTGGGTATTTCAAGGGTGTCCTTTATATTAAAACTTAGTTTCAAATATCACTTATTTCAAACAGCCCAAAACAAACATAATTATACCCACATTCTCCCACTTCTCTCTACTTCTCTCACTACTACCATCATTCTTTATTGAATAAAGAAGACAATCTGAGGAAGAAGACGAAGATTCCAAGATTTTCATTAAATTTGTTCGATATCTTCAATAAAGGTATGGTTTTTCTTTATTATTGGGAATTCCATTCCTTAAGAGTTACTTTCAAAAATAATTTCAAACCATTCAAATTTTCAATAGTTTTTACTGTATAAAAAATGATTTTTCCTTCAAGATTTAATATTTCTGACTAATGATGAAACAACAATGATTTTCTATTTTCTGACTTGAGTATTGTCCTTGTGGGGTATTTATATGTAATTGGTGTTTTTTCCGTATGGTAATGTTTGTGTTTTCTAAACATGGAGTGAAATATTGTTGTGAATACCATTTAATTCATGTACAATGTTTTTTATTGGACTATAGCTTTGATGAACTCGTACAGAAACCCTTTTTCATCATAACGAATCATGACTTTTGACTTTTAATTAAAATAGTGGTTGGGATTGATTATGTTATTGTGTATTGTTAGTAATATTATGGTATGAGTTGGTTAATTTTAGTGTATGTCTTGGTGAATATCTTGGCAGAATAGGTTAAACTTCAAATTTTCATACTTTTTATATCTTGATATTGGCCTATGAATTATGTGTTTAGGCAGTTTGAGTTTGTATATGGTTTTCTCAGCCTATATGTCCGGTCTCGAATATTGATAAATGTGGATCACTGTTGAGGAAGATGACAATTAAAGGTTGATCATGTTCCTTGTATGTCCTTGCACCTATTATGATGATTATGTTTTAAACCAAGAAATGAAGGTTTGTTTGAGGAAAGGACAATCTCATCTTAAACACAAAGAGCTTATGAATCTTTTTTATTTAAGGAGTTTAACTTCTATGGCCTATGATAAGTGTTATGATATGATCACACAAAGTTTATTTCAAAAAGGAACCTTTAGCTTACCACCGAGTATACCTATATTTATGAGAGGTGCCCTTCCCAAGTTGGAGGGTCGGTTTTCACTAATGACTCCTATGATCAGTGCGTCCTGCCCTTGTGGGAACTATAGTTCCTAATATATTACAGTTCTGTTAACTGTGTCCACTGTAGGAATACTAGCTAGTGGATTTCCCCTACAAGATATTAGTTCAATGTATTAGGTGTTTTTAACGTTGGCAAGATACAATTATATGTTTCATGTAGGTTTAACGTTGGCAAGAAGAAAACCTTCTTTCGCTGTGGGGCTTCATGACACTGGATTCTATGTTTAGCTCACATGGACTAATGTTTGTTAAGGCGATTGTTCCCTCAAGTAAAATGGAAAACTAGTAAATAAACATCGACTAGGGTGACTTGAGGGGTTTACTAAGTATAGGTAGGGTGTGGAATCTTCCTACAAATTGCTCAAGTTGACTATAAGGGAAGTCCTAGGAGATTGTTCTTATTCATTATGATAGTTTTTTATCTTATAATTTCTTATGATAGAAGGATGTTACTCTTATATAATATGTTTGATGCTAATGATACTATGGTATTTGGGCTATATTACTATTGAGGTGATGTTATTTGTTGCCCTGGAATTTTTATAGCAATGTATGCCTTAGTTTCTTTTAATCTTTGTTTACTTGATTATGTTGGGGTTATGGGGAAATTCACTGATGATTCACCTTTGTATGCTGTGGATGGGAAATCATTGGTAAGTATGTTGTACTTTATGTTGATATTAATATTGAACACTATGTAGTAACCATTGCAGAAAACATTGTTTAGAAGGAAATTTAAGTTGGAAACCACTTGAATCCATGACTTTCAAGAAATTTCAATTTCATGGCATTGAGTATTATAGGAAAAATATAGACCAATACATCATTACCAACATAGACTAATGTTTTATAAAACACAAACAAACCCATTTTAACATAAGGTTTACCAAGGGGAACTTTTTATATGCCTTCATCAAATCCTAATACCAATAACACTTTAGTTTATAATGTCTAAGAAAAAATAATAATTTGATAATATCACATGGAACCTAACCTAATACAACCCCCAAGTTACCTACTGCAATGTCAAATAACAGTTCATGATACCACAACTCCGCCACCAAGGGTCATAAGGAGCCACCCTACACAGGAACATCAAATGCATCTAGTCCATAAAATCTTTCATTTCACATTAGACATGAAGCCAACAAATCTAATTCTACACATCATACAAGAACAACCCCCCTCATCAATTTACTACATCTTTAATAATCATCTATTTAGTTCTATCATATGTAACAACTGTTGCAACTAACCCCTTCAACAACAAGGTTCACATGGGCAAATGTACACAAGAGTGCCGTTCTCACCACACATACTTAAAAACCATTAAGGAATTATATGGTAATTCACATGCTTACAATATTCCATGTCTTGACATAGTTAAGTCCAGCCTTAACGTGTATTCGTTTCAACATACAAAACCATAGTCCCCCCCTATTCCAATATTTCCATAAAGTAGTATCTAACATCACGCAAGGTCCACTTGTTGTAATTCATATAGGGTCCATTTATTCCTTCTTACACTAAGTAACTCTTCAAAAATTCAATGACCTAGCATCAATTCTTATCTTAGTTTAATTCCTTAACTTTCGGAGACAACAAACATAACCGACAAGAAGAAGGGATTGGTAAATGTCCTCTAGCTTTTTCATGTTTTTAAAAACTTAAAGCAGACCTTATGAGATACATGGCAAATATAGTATTCTACGCCCACACGCCAAAGAAGTAGGTTATTACTTGCCTAAGGTAGGACCTTCATACATAATAGTTATCTTAGTGGGATCATTAAGCTAAGACTACTTTGTAGATAGTTATAGAAAAGGAGATTTTGTACTAGAAACAAAGACTTGCTAACGTGGATATTTCTACACTGTTGTCCCATAAGACCCAATGTTTTAAAACCCTAGAACAACGATTTTTAGTTTTTCACTAGGGTCACCTCCACTGATTTTTAAACACCAACAACATTATACAAAACATGAACAACATAATAAGAACAGAACACACGAACAATAAAAATTAGTTTTTCAAACTGTCTTGCTTACGTCAGCCCAGTCAATGTTCATTGACATTCAAACTCCATTAAAACTAATTTCCAAAGATATTCTTATTCTTTCAGTATTTTAACAAAACAATGTTTATAATTTCATAGAAAGGCCATGTGAGGCCTATCTCAAATCCTATTTACTTTTTTGAAAATCGTTACACTATTCGCCCTCGACTTTGTATGAAGGTTAATTTTTTATCGCGACTGTACCAATTATCCTCTACTTGTAGGCCTTTAAATTTTTCTTACAATATAATATGACAACTCCCACCTTAAAAATCCATATTAAGAAAGAAAACTAAACGGAAAATATAAGTTTAGTAAGAAATACTTAAAATTACAAAACTCTAATTAACTACTGTTCAACGTGTATCCACCTCCCCGGCAGTGGCAACAATTTTCTCAAATATCCCGATAAATCGTGATCAAAAGCACAAACCGACGATATGCGTTTCTACAAGTCCGGTGGATAGTAAGTAACCCAACCATGGGTTTTTGGGGTTGTGTTCCCAATAATCTATAGTGAAATATTGTTACTAGAATCTCGTTCTAGTTTAGTGTATTTTTGTAATAAAAACAATAACGAATAAAAATAAAGTAAATTTAATTTGTGATCACCATAAATATCAATATCAAAAGGTGGTTTTTTTTACAGTAGTAAAACAATGAAACTAAAGATGGGAAATAAGGTCTGTGGAAAAGTTCTTGGGGTGTGTCGTTAATATATGTTGACCTAAAGCATTGGATATATTATTTAAATAGGAAATTTTGAAGATAATTGTAAAAAGGCTAAACTTTAGGTTAAAGTGAACTCTTTTTCTGTTAACTTACGCCATATAAAATGGGTTTCTCTCAGACACCAACTCGTCTAATGAAGCACCACCTATGACTTTCCCACCCTTATTTAGAAGAAAGGTTAGGATAGATATATCACCCATCTCAGTCCAAGCATTATGTTCCGTCTTCGTCCAACTATTTAGGCCATCCTGTCTTAGCAAGTCCCTTTGTTCGCGACCTCTCTCTCAATAAGTTGAAACTAGTGGGTGATTTTGTATTTCATTTCAACTATGAAACCCTTAAATTACACCACAAACCTCTAGGTGAAATCGCCATAAAATACATCTAACCTAATAATCCCAATAAGATCGCATAAATATAACATTTTTTTCTAAATCACACCCCAAGATGGGTTGTTCGTAGTTAAACAAGACATAAGAAATAATACCTAATGACAATGAAATCATATGAATATAAAATTTCAATCTTAATCTGTGAAAAAGGAGGAAGAGTACTGGAAACGATCCACTTCAAATTTTGGAAGATAACCTTCTCTTGAAGTATCCCTCAAAAACCCCTCAAACATTATAAAAAATAAAAACATAAGTGGCCTACATCTAAAATTAGAGAATATATTTCTTGTGTTTGGCGTCCATTCGGTGAGGGTTATTTTTTGCGAAACCTCTGGTGATTCAGCGATTTGCCCTTCTTTTAATTCATCGCCTTTTATGCTTTGATTTCACTGTTAATGCAATCTTGATCAATAGGAAGAATAATTCTTCTTTGCGAACTAATTTGCGTAGTGTCGATTTATCCTTCTCATTGGCTTTTTGATCCACTTACTCCAAGTTTATTCTTACGGAACAAACGGTCGAATTCAATTCTTTTATTTTTGTGCGTTAGTGTCCATTATTACATTAAAACATTGAATACCTTAACGAAAGTTTTTCATTCGATAATTGAAGATAATGTGCAATTAGAGGACTTAGTTATATTAAATAAGGCCTAAATGAGTCCATTTGAGGCCTCTTTCAAAACTCCTCCATAAAAATACAGACGGCAAAAATAATGTAGACTATGAAAAATCTAAAAGAAACAATGTTCAATTAAAGGATATAAAAATGCAAAGGAAATAGGATTTTACAAACAAACCCTGGGAATGTGAATACTAGGATCATATCTATTAAAGAAAGAACTTAAGAGGAAAAGGAAAGGAAGTCTTGTAAGCACAACATTTTATGACAATAAACGTCACTAAGCATGTATGATTACCTTTGCACTGATCCCCATTACAAACCTTGAATATAAATAGTTGATGTTAACTAATCTCAATCAATTGTCCGTTAGAAAATACGGGCAAACCTATTGGTGAAGGCATGTATTGTGGTCATCTTTTTCAATATGACTTTTGCATGTTATTCCAAAGCTTTAAATGATTAATCCATTGTGTGTGAAAATGGAATAAATCTTTGTCTCAGGGCCTGTGAATGCTTTGGTTTAGCCTGAATTTCAATTTGAAGCAAGTATTGTGAGCTTTAGAATCTTTGTAATTGTTGTCTCAACTTGACTCTTTGAGTACACAATTGATCCCGACATGAGTAAGTTGAGTGTTTTTGTGTACATCAAAGATTTAGTATAGTGTAGATATCTTCTAGACTTGTTTTGAACAGTTGAAATTTAGTTTTACTTGAGAAAAAACAAAAGATTAAGTCGGTGTGATGGGTAAGGGATGCAATTTAACTCATTTAGGCTATATTTTGGTACGATTGACATCCTGAAATATTTTTTTTTTTCTCAAAAAGTGATGTTAAATCCTTAATGTTTCTGGTTTTTTTAATTACCATAACACTGGAGCTATCATGAAAAGAAAAGCTAATAAAAACTAGCAAATAGGCTGAGTATTGCCCTGATGCCTTATGCCCGCATCGTCCTTATTGCCTTAAATCTCACCAAATGTCTAGTCTGCTTATCCATAAAGGAATAAAGAAAATTAGGATAAAAGCGAGCAATCAGTATATTTTTGTGAGCGTTCCACGAAGCATTGCCATATCTCCTATTTGCTTCCCAACACTAGATTTTTTAAGGCAAAAGAAAAAAAAGGCAATGATCCCCGGAATGAAAACATATTGCATAGTGTGGTTGATGATCCCGAATTAACTTGTGTCGAGTAGTTTCTTAGTAGCACAAACATTTAGAAGTAGAAATACATTTTTTATTTTTCACAGCATTGGTAATCTCAAATCACTACTTAGAACAACTTATTGAGTTTTTTTAGACAAAAGTATTAAAATAACTAACAATGTCCTAACAACTCAAATATTTTTGTTTCTAAGTAAGTGTTGTAGATACAATGCTGAAAAATAAAAAATGTATTTATACTTCTAAATGTTTGTGCTACTAAGAACTACTCGACACAGTTAATCGGGATCATCAACACACTCTGCAATATGTTCATTCACGTGGATCATTTCCTTTTTTTCTTTTGCCTTCAAAATCTAGTGTTTGGAAGCAATAGGAGATATGGCAATGCTTCGTGGAACCGCTCCAAAATATACTGATTGCTCGCTTTTATTGCTAATTTTCTTTATTCCTTTATGGATAAGCATACTAGAACATTTGGTGAGATTAAGGCAATAAGACGATGCGCCTAATGCATCAGGCAATACTCAAGCCCTATTTTCTCGTTTCTATTAGTCTTTTTCTTTTTCATGATAGCATCCATGTTTTTATGTCATTAAAAAAACAGAAACATAAGGATTTACATCACTTTTTGAGAAAAAAATCATTTCAGGATGCTCAATCTACCAAAATATAGCCCTAAATGAGTCTAAATTGCATACCCATCCACACCCGAACTTAATCTTTTGTTTTTTCTCAAGTAAAACTAAATTTCAACTGTTTCAAAACAGTCCTAGAAGATATCCTACACTATACTAATCTTGGATGTACACAAAAACCCTCAACTACTCATGTCGGGATCTTGTTTATCAAGAGTCGAAGTTGAGGACACAATTACAAAGATTCCTAAGCGCACATACTTGCTTCAAATTGAAATTCATGCTAAAACCAAAGCATTCACGGCCGCCCCTGAGACAAAGATTTATTCCATTCACACAACAATGGATTATCATTTAAGCTTTGGAATAACATGCAAAATTCATATTGAAAAAAAGATGACCACAATACATGCCTTCACCATAGGTTTTGCCCTATTTCTAACGGACAATTGATTGAGATTAGTTTGAACTCAACTATTTATATCAAGGTTTTGTAATGGGGACAGTGCAAAGGTAATCATACCTGCGTTAGTGACGTTTTATTGTCCATAAACTGTGGTGCTTACAAGACCTGTCCTTTCCTTTCCTCTTCAAGTTCTTTCTTTAATAGATATGACCTATTATTCCATTCCATGGTTTGTTGTAAATCCTATTTCCTTTTGCATTTTTATATCTTTATTGAACAATTTTTTCTTTTAGATTTCATTATACCATTATTTTCCGTCTCGTTTTTTAATTGAGAGTTTGAAAGATGCTCAAATTGACTCATTTGGGCCTTATTTTAATATAATAAGTGGGTTTTTTTTTCCTCTAATGCACTTTTCTCAATATCGAATGAAACTCTTCCTTTAGAGTTATTCACTGTTTTAAGTAATAATGGACCTACGCAAAATAAAAGAATTGAATTTCGACCGTTTTGTCCGTAAGAATAAACTTGGATAAGTGATCAAAAAGCCATGAGGTGGGGGTGGGGAAGGATAAATCGATTCACTACGCAAATTAGTTCGCAAAGACAATATTCTTCCTATGGATCAAGGATTGATTAACAGTGAAATCAAAGCATAAAAGGCGATTATTAAAAGAAGGCAAATCGCTGAATCACTCAGCGGTTTCGCAACTAACCTCCCGAATGGATTCCGCCCAACACAAGAAATAATTCTCTAATTTTTATAATGTAGCACTTTATGTTTTTATTTTTTTATAATGTTTGAAGAGGGTTTTGAGGGATACTTCAAGAGAGAGGTTAATCTTCCCAAAATTTGAAGTGGATCGTTTCCATTCTTCCTCCTTTTCACATATTAAGATTGAATTTCTTATATTCATTTGATTTCATTGTCATTTTAGGTATTATTTCTTATGTCTTGATGTTTAACTAAGAACACCCATTCTTGGGGTGTGATTTAGAAAAATATGTTAATATTATTATTGGATCTTATTGGGTTATAGGTTAGATGTATTTTATGGCGATTTCACCTAGAGGTTGTGGTGTAATTTAATGGGTTCATAGTTGAAAATACAAAATCACCCACTAGTTTTCAACTTGATTGAGAGAGAGGTCGCGAAACAAACTGCTAGACAGATGCCCAATAGTTGGACGACATAATGCTCGACCCGGAGAGGTGAGTCCTATTCCATATCCCTCCCTTCTTCTATCAAGGGTGGAAAGTCATAGGCTGGTCTTCATGTAGACGAGTTCATGGTGTCTGAGCAGAAACCCACGTTTTTTATGCGTAGTTTTACAGAAAAAGAGTTCACTTTTTACCTAAAGTTTTAGCCTTTTTACAATTATCTTCAAAAGTCCTTTTAAATAATTATCCAAGGCTTTAGGTCAACATATTACGCAACACCCCAAGAACTTGTGCCACATACCTTATTTTCCATTTTAGTTTTCATTGGTTTTTACTACTTGTAAAAAAAACCACCTTTTGATATTGATATTATGGTGTCACAAATTAAATTTACTTTATTTTTATTCGTTATTTATTAAACTACAACTAACTAGAACGAGATTCTAGTTAACAATGATTTCACTACTAGATTATTGGGACACAACCCCAACCCATGGTTGTGTTACTATACTATCACCGACTTGTAGAAACGCATATCGTTGGTTTGTGCTTTTGATCACGATATCAGGGATAAAAATTGTGCCACTGCCGGGGAGTGATACACGTGAAAATGTAGTTAATAGAGTTTTGTAATTTTAGTTATTTATTACTAACTTTATTTTCCGTTTAGTTTTTCTTTTGAATATGGATTTTTAAGGTGAGTATGTCATATTATACTTGTAAGAAAATTTAATGGCCTACAGTAGAGATAATGGTAAGTCGCGATAAAATTCTAACCTTCATACAAAGTGAGGGCGAAAGTGTAACGATTTTCAAAATTAAATAGGATGAGATAGAGCCTCACATGCCTTTTATGAATTAAAACATTGTTAAATTAATGAAGAATATCTTTGGAAATTAGTTTTAATGAGTTTGAATGTCAAACATGAAGGGACAACCAAGACGTTTGAAAACTAATCTTTTATATGTTCGTGTGTTCTATTATGTTGTTCATGTTTTTATATGTTGTTTGGTGTTTAAAATCAGTGGAGGTGACCCTAGTGAACTAAAAATCGTGTTTAGGGTTAAAACATTTGGGTATGACACCTTGAGCACTATCCACGTTTAGCAAGTCTTTGTTTCTAGTACAAATCTCCTTTTTCTATAACTATCTACCAAGTAGGTCTTAGCTTAATTGATCCACTAGATAACTATTATGTATGAAGGTCCTACCTTGGCAAGTAATACCTACTCTTTTGGTGTGGGCGTAGAATACTATATTCCATGTATCTCATATGGTCTTGCTTTAAGTTCTTAAAACAATGAAAAGCTAGAGGACATTTTACCATCCCTTCTTCTATGTCGGTTATGTTTTTGTCTCCCGAAAGCTAAGGAATTAACTAAGATAAGAATATGATGCTAGTCATGAATTTTTGAAGAGTTACTTAGTGTAAGAAGGAATATGGACCCTACTATGCATTACACAAGTGGACCTTGAGTGATGTTATGATTAGATACTTCTATGGAATAAGGACTATGGTTTATGTATGTTGAAACGAATACACGTTAAGGTGACATTACATATGTCAAGACATGAATTATTGTAATGCATGTGAATTACCATTATAACTTCTTAATGGGTTTTTTAAGTATGTGTGGGAGAACGGACTCCTTGTGTACATTGCCCATGTGAACTTGTTGTTGAAGGGGTTGCAACAGTTGTTTACATATGATATGAACTAAATAGATTATTATTAAAGATTTAGTAAATTGATGAGTTCTTGTATGATGTTTAGAATTATGTTGGTCTCATGTCTAATGTGAAATGAAGATTTTATGACTAGATGAATTTGATGTTCCTAGTTTAGGGTGGCTTCCTATGAACACTTGGTGCGAGTGGTATCATGAAATGTTATTTGGACATTGCAGTAGTGTAACTTGGGGGTTGTCTTAGGTTATGGTTCCTATGTGAATATTATCCATTATTATTTTTCTTATGACATTATAAATACATATGGTAGGATTGATGAAGGCTATATAAAAGTTCCCCTTTGGTAACCTTTAATGTTATAAATGGGTTTGTGTTTTATAAAAAATTTATTCTATGTTGTTAATGATGTATGTGGTCTATATTTTTCCTATCATATCAATGTCCATGAAATTTTTCTTGAAAGTCATGATTCATGGTTTCCAACTAAATTTCCCTTTTAAAACATGTTTCTGCATGGTTTACATACATAGTGTTCAATATTTCATATCAACATAACGTACAAAATACTTACCAATGATCCCATCCCAAGCATACAAGTGAAATCATCATGTGAATCCCCATAACCCCACATAATCAAGTAAACAAGATACAAGAACATAAGGCATACATTGCTTCATAAAACTTCCAGCATAAATAATCATCACCTCAAATAGTAATATAGCCCTAATAAACATGATCCTTTAGCTAACCCAAATATTTATTATAAGAGTAACATAGATATCATAAGCATATACATATCAAAACTAATAGACATAAGAACAATCTCCTAGACTTCCCTATAGGCAACTTGAGCAATTTGTAGGGAAGATTCCCCCCTACCTATCAATTAGTAAAACCCTAAGTCACCCTAGTCGTGTTTATTTACTAGTTTTCCATTTACTGAGGGAACAATTCGCCTTAACAAAATTAGCCATGTGAGCATAAACAAGAATCCAGTGTCCTGAGCCCCACAGCGAAAGGAAAGAAGGTTTTTTCTGCACGTTAAACCTAACATGGAACATATCATGATTCTTGCAAAAACGTCAACCTAACATGAAACAGATTCAATTGTAGGTGATCCAAGCTAGTATTCCTACAGTGGCAACACAGTTAAAGAACTAGTATATATATTAGAGACCTATAGTTCCACATGGCAGACTCAATATCATAGAGTCATAGTGAACCTACCCTCCAACTTGGGAAGGGACACCTCTCATATCTAGTTATCTCGGTGGTAAGCTAAAGTTCCTTTTTGAATAAACTTTGTGTTATCATTATCATAAAACTTATCATAGGCCATAGAAGTTAAACTCCTTAAATAAAAAAGATCATAAGCTCTTTGTGTTTAAGATGAGATTTCCTTTCATCACAACCCTTCATTTCTTGGTTTAACATATCATCATAATAGTGTGCAAGGCATACAAGAGAACATGATCAACCTTTAATTGTCATATCCTCACAGTGATCCCACATTTATAATATTCGTCGACCGACATATATGCGTAGAACCATCATACACACTTCAACTGCATAACAACATCATTCATAGGCCAATATCAAGATAATAAAATAATAGGAATTTAGAAGTCTTACCTAGTTCTGCCAAAGAAGATGCACCAAGAAACATTTACACTACATTAAACCACAATCATACCAGAAGATACTGAAAATACCACAATAAAGAATCAATCCCAAACCACTAGTGTAATTAAAAGTTTCAAGTCATGCGTATTAGTTATGATTGAAAAGGGTTTTCATGTACGAGTTCATCAAGTATAGTTCCAATCCAAACATTTACATGATATTAAATGGTATTCACAACATATTTCACTCCATTATTTAGAAACACAACATACTTCATACGAAAACCAACAATTACATATAAATACCCCACAAGACATACTCAAGTAGCAATAGAAAATCATTGTTGTTCATCATTAGTCATAAATATTAACTTTTGAAGGAAACTCATTTATACAGTAAAACTATTGAAATTTGAATGGTTTGAAATTATTTTTGAAAGTACCTCTTAAGGAATGGAATCCCAATAATAAAGAACCCATACCTTATTGACGATTATCCGACAAATTTTGAATGAAAATCTTGGAATCTTCGTCTTCTTCCTCAAGCTTTTCTTCTTCTTCAATAAATATTGAGGTAGTGAGAGAATGTAGAGAGAAGTGGGAGAATGTGGGTATTAATTTATGTTTGATTTTTGGTGTTTGAAATAAGTGATATTTGACCTAAGTTTAATATAAAGTACACCCTTGAAATACCCAAACTACCCCTCATTAAGATGGACTTCAAAAAATAAAGTCCAACTAAACATTAAGTGTGTAATCCCGTTCATCTTCACGCCCATTAACAAGTCAGTGTGAGTGAAGAGACATGATGCGGCCGTGTCTTGCTCTTGGAGTGTACCCTTGGCTACTAGCTCCTCAAACGAGCCACCTCCACTTGACTTCTATAAGTCATCTTCATGAGGAAACTCCCCCCTTTCGTGAACATGCACCACGGCCCGTTATGAAGCTCGTGGTGCGTTACGCAGTAGCTCACCAAGACTGCCCCCTTCTTCCCCCAATTTGTTTTGTCATTTTCACGGAAGACTCTTCCCTGCCTTCATGTTTAGCACAAGTCATTAAGTGTCTATTGGTATCTTCAGCAGTAGCTAGGATTCCAAGCACTTTTCCCAATGGCTATGTCTTCTTCACGAGCTCCGCACCATTGACTTTGAAATGCTCGTGAAGAGTGAGGTAGTAGCCTTCCTTCTTGGGAAACCTTCTCCCCTTTGCTTTAGAATTACCTTGAAGGTTTGCACTCCTCCCTTGATCTTTCTTGCTTTCACCCCTACTTAGACACTCTTTACCACTTTCAATATCTAACCATGAACAAATCATAAGTGAAACTACTCACACAGGACTAGTACTTCATTACATTAACTCATTATTTCACCGGACGACATGGACGTTTCTTGATGTCTTGATTATTAAAGCTCTTAGCTTTATTTCATTGCCTTAGGCTTATAAAGTAGTGAACCAAATCTTGGTTCATAATATTAATCTTTAGGGTTTTCCTTGGACTTCGGAGTGTTCACATTATCCCCTCCCCGCAATAGGAACATTCGACCTGAAGGGACACTAAATGGGTTATAGTAAGGATAGACTCAATAATCAATAAAAACCAACAATCTATTAATGAAATTATATGAGTCACAACTCATGAGAGTGCTAAAAACCTCCTATAAACAAATACCAAAACATTAAACAAAGTAACTCAATTCATCATGCATAACATATAAGAGCTCAACATTTCGTAACACACAATGAGTATTAAAGTGTTACAATAATATTATTCTTCTCAAGACAGCAACAAAAATAATAATCTCAACAATACAACGTGCAGACACATTTCATATTGTTGCAAAACAAGAGTTTGAAGGCATTTTCTTAAAACTCAATTTGGTACAACTTTTACAAAAACATGCACCTATTAGGAAAACAGGTGAATTTCATAGTATTCATTATTTTCTTTATTTAGAGGAATGTCTAAACTTAAGGCATAAAAAGATGAGAGTGGCGGAACTTCATGTCGGCTTCGGCCTCCCATGTTTCACCGTCCACAATATGGTTCCTCTATGTCTAAACTAAATTTTGTTGCATACTATGTGAAGTATACTTAGACTTCATGCTTAAAATATATTGACGTATACATAGAAATCTCACATAGAAGCATACTTAGGCTTCTCTTTTAGCAACACGATAAACATCCATACGATAGACTAAAATTGTGTCACATAAAAAACATATAACAATAAGATTCTTGGACTTTAACAATACAAAGTCAATATTCCATATAGGACTCAATACAATAAAATACAAATGATTAAAAGGAATTAAAGATTATCTCTTGAAACTACTAAAGTCTTCATAGCTAGAATAATTAAGAAATAGAATCCCCTTACATGAGGACCTACCAACACATGGAGAAAGGTTTCCAAGTTTCTTCTATAGATTCTTAATCTTTAATTGTCGGACAATGCATGGTAAATATATGAAATAATGGGTTATTAAGCCACATGTACTAAGTATGACTAAATGCACATAAAACATTGATGCACATACAATACATCATACAAAAGTTAAGGATCAGAATAATATAAAATATGATCATAACCATAGACACCTTATCATAAATTAATACTAACATTTCATTTTAAATAGTTCACATTAACATAACATACTAAATATTTACAAATTATCCCATCCCAAGACTACAACTGCAATGATCATATGAAACCCCATATCATATATAATCAACTAAAGAAGGTACGAGACCACAAGGTATATATTTTCTTCAAAAATCCTTGTAACATATTTAGTCATCACCTCCAAACCTGTAATGTAGCCCAAACAAAATGTTCACCTACATAACCATATCATATAAGAGTTAAAATCATAGGATATAAGCATTACATATCATCATCAGATTACATAAAGAACAATTCCCAGGATTTCCTTAAGTCAAATATTGTGCAAAGTCTAGGTAGAAACCTAAATCCCTAGTCTATACTATGTAAACCCAATAAAGTTCACCCGTTAGTTCTGTCCATTACTTACTTCAACATTTGACCTTGCATGAACAATATCCTTAAACCAATATAGACCTATGGTGCTAAAACATAGGAATCGGGGTGTCATGAAACCCACATACAAAGAAGGTGGTCTACTTGCAAAATTAGAACCTAAAATGAACATAGCATTATCGGTGGATCCACTAGCTAATATTCCTATGTTTGCAACATAGTTCAAGAACTAGGAGATAAATTAGAAACCCATAGTTCCACAATACATTACAACCTCTATCTCATGAGAGTTATTGTGAACATACCTTCAAACATAGGAAGGTACACCTCTCATATCTTATTCATTCGGTGCAAAGCAAAAGTTTCTTTTTGAATAACCTTTGTGCTATCATTTATCATGAAATTTATCATAGGCCATAGTAGATTAATGACAAATCCATGACCAATACTAGAGCCTTATATGTTGAGTAATGATGATTTTAGACATAAATAAATATAATTTACTTGTTTGGGAAGTACTGGGACAATAGCATTCAAGAAAGGCCTTAACATCCGGATACTAGTTAAATTGTACTAGTGAACGTCCCTCTGTTACGGGAAGGTTAAGGAGGGTCATATGAAGTCCAAAACTTGTAAAATTACTTTAAATAGGGAAATTTTAGTATATAGGGTAAAAACATACAGTCTTAACCCTCAAATTACAACCTAAAAAGGTCCATGGGGGAGGAGGACCAAACATGGGTGAGAAGGCTACCAAACTGGCCTGCGTGCAGCCAGGAAATTTGTGGCTGCTGCACGATGTGCAGCCATCACGTAGGATTCCGAATTGTCCTCATTACATGGTGCCTACACTATTCTCACTTCGTCGACCCGTATTTCAAATAAGAATTGTGAGATCAACCCCGCGAGTGCAGTAAGTTCCCAAAATTGAAAAAGTCGTATTTTAAGCATTTTGACTTCACAAAAATACCCATTTAAGTGAGGGGTCTTTTGAGTAATTTAATGGTTGACTATATATGGATTTAGGGTAAGTTTTAGGTCAATTATAACGCCCAAATCAAGTCACAAAAGTTGAAATAAAAAAAATACCCTCATCTCTCTCAAATTCTCTTCCTCCAAACCTCCATTGTATACCATTAGAGGTCCAAGAAGATGATCAAGCCTTCATTTTTCCAACCCAAATTCGTGGATTTATAATATCTAAGGTATGGTTTATTTCACTATAGGGATACTTTTCCCCAAGATGTCCCTATGAAAAATGATTTTTAAATCCCCCAAACTCTTTATTTTCTTCTGCACATGTTTCTTCTTTGAAAAACAAAATTGTGAATCAATTGTTTTTAATTATGATCATTTATTGTTTTGTATGTATATATTGATTGTTAATTGATGATTTTCTATGATATCTACCTAGTCCCATGTTCCTCCCCAAATTTCATGAAAACCTTGAATGGATGTGGTGAATTATAAAAATCATGAACATGTAGATTGACTACATTGTTCCTATTATGTAATTGATTCTTGAATTTGCCTTTTTTTAATGTAATTTATATTTTATTCTTTGTAATTAAAGTATGAAGGTTCTTGGAAGGGAGACGGAAGGTATGTTTATTGGCTCTTTTGGATTAAATTATGAATTATGAGTTACTTCTATAGTAATGCTTCTATGTCTAATATGTGGTTGTGATGTGATGCTCTGTATTCATCATCATTTACCCTATGTTATTGAAATAACATTAATTATTTATGCATGTTATGATACGGATATTATATCATTGAAAGTAGTTTCTCCTGATTATACAAAGTTTTAGTAAATAGGTTTTAAAGTTAAATGATTATTCTCACTTGTGATAACCTACGAGGTAATATAATAAGATGTTTAAATAGGGGTATAGAGGAGGGTAATGTGAACTTCTGTGATGAAATAATATGATGAAAAAAGGGAATAATTGCTTACCACCGAAAGGGTACATAAATGAGATTGAGGTTTCATGATAGTTTTTTTTGCCTCCCACATGGGTTTCCTCACCTTAGTAAGTCCAGATTTCCACATTATGTGTGGACTTATGATATAGAAACCTCCATGTTATTAAGTCAAGATTTTTAGAAGCAATCTCCTTGACCCTTAACTATATGCGCACATAGGACTCTAGCTTAGTGGATCCACCTATATAGCTATGTACGAATGTTTACACCTTAGGCAAGTGTTAAACCTCACTTTTCAAGTGTATGATTAGAACACTGGAATCCATGTAGCTCACATGGTATCATGTCGTATATTGAACATATTTCCCTAATGTAAAAATAAATTAACAAGTTAAGCATGAGAACTCTTATTAGGGTTGCCTTGAAGTCTACAACATAGGGTAACAAAGGGTATGAATCTTATGTTACTCATTGCACATGTGAAATACTAATAAATTGATATAGTTGTTTTCTTTTATGATAATGATTATGATTATGTTGATAAGCTATGAATAGAATTGATGTATGCAGCATGTGATATATGAGAATATGTTCTATGTTTGAAGTGGGTTGCTTAATGTTATACTCAACTTTGGATAGGATTATGGGGCTTTATTGCTGCCATTGCCCATGTTTTTCTTGTGTTACTTATAATTTGATATGAATCTAATGTTCCTTATATATGTAATTGAATTGTGTAACATTATGCAAGGTTTTGACTAAATTTCTACCCTGTTATAATGCATTGATGATTTTTGTGCATACGAGTCATACTAAGTACATGTTGTTTGTACTAACCCAGATTTTCTCCCTTCTTCAAAACCTTTTATGTTCGTGCCAATAAGAACTCGTGGTCCCCCTGGGAGAAGAAGATTGGTCTTTCCCTGAGTCAATTGGTGAGTCCTCATGACTTTTCGAGGATACAACACTATCAAGACTTATTTTAAGTTTTGTCATATGTTTTTGACCCAATTATATTCATTCCATTTTGAGAACTTCATTGTAGCCTATATGGGAAAATTTTAATACACTAAGCGCTTATGACCAAACTATTGTGATCCATACTCTTGCAAATTGTTTATTTGTGAGATGAGATTTTAGACACCTATATGATTTGTTATGAAAAACAGGAAGTCTATGTAAAGTTCCTATGTGAGGAGTCTATGTAAACACCATATATAATATTTAATAAGACTAAATATACTTTAATACGTAAATTTTTAACTTTTCACACTTTACCTATGTGTGGCTATAGCTTTATGATGTGGGTATGACTTAGTACTTTTAGAGGTTGAAGACGTCGATTACACCTAGAGGGTACTTTGGGTCGTAACAAGCTTTGTATGAGAGCATGACATTGAGAAATATTAGGATTGATGTTTCACTAAACAACATCTATTTTAAGGTCTTATTCATAATTGTGAACCTCACCACACTTTTGAATGATAAACTATATGATGCTTTGGAACTTTCACTCTCTTTTTATTCCTTATTCGTTCCTAAGAGTCCTGACTCTATCTAGTCCTTTATTCTAATCTTTTTATTGTGCTTATAAGCAATGAATACAAGGAGGAACAATTCTCGAAGTGTTGGAGTGGAGAATTCGAATGTGGCGATTCCCCGTCAAGCTCCTCAAAACCCTCAAGTTCCTGTTGATGAAGGGGCTATGTCTAATGTTGAGATAAGGTCTCCAATTCATATCTTGACTAAAGTGTTTTCTACCCAAATTTATAGGGATATGAGGGTGTAAGTGAACCACAATGCTAACATTTCTTATTTATGTATTAGCGAATTGACAAGGATGAATCCCCCCTACATTTAATGGTTCTAATGTTTAGAAGGACCGACCAGGGTTCATAGATGATGTGTTCAAAGTTATTGATGCTATGGGTGTTTCTTCTCAAGAATGCCGGAAGTAGCAGTCAACCAATTCAAGTGTGTGTCTCAAGTGTAATATGAGAATGAAAGGATAAGAGGCCAGTTATAAAAGGTTAGATTACATGGGGAAATTTCAAGACGACTTTCCTTGATAGTTTCTTTCCCTTTGAGAGCTTTCAAGATGACTAACGGAGAAGAAGATGAAATAATACATCAACCTTTGTCAAGGGGGTATGAGAATAAATGGGTATAGCCTGAAATTCACTCAACTATCAAAGCGAGCTCCTAATATTGTTGCGGATTCTAGGCTCAAGATAAAAAGTTTGTCATGGGGATATCTGATGTTCTTGTTAATGAATGTAGGTAAGCTATTTATTTATAGCATGTACATCTCTCCTCTCATGGTACATAATGATCAAATTGAGGGGCAAAGAATTATGAAAATTGGTAGGGAGTTGAAGAAGGTGAGGGCCAAAGTGGGGAATTCATCTAAGAGTACGTTTGAGGTTCAAGAAAAACCAAGGTTCAAGAAGTGGTTTTCCTATCAAGGCCCTCCAAGTTCTCCAAGGGTCAACAATAGTAAGGTGTCTACTCGAAATCCCCAAGGGGTAAAAAGTGGTAGATCTTAGACACATTAATACCCTCTTATGCGCAAAAATTTTGATAAGGATACATGAGGTTAAGTATAAATGCCTATGCGGAAAACATGTAGACAAAAAATATAATAACACAAATGGTTTCTGTGGCAGAAGTGTTTCATATGAAGAGGGACTCCTATGGAGAAAAATAAAGGAAGGAAAATCCTCAAGCACAAGAAAGTACCAAAATCCTGATGCTCTTACAAATAATAGCTTTTTAAGCTCTCCAATCCTATGTGATCAAGAGAGCTCCACCGATGTGCGTTACGCCTATGTTACCAATATTTTCTTTTGATGTATATGTAGGTGTCTACTCCTAAATGCCCCAAGGGGTAAAAAGTGGTAGATCTTATGTTAATAACCCTCTTTGTGCAAAATTTGATAAGAGACATGAGCGTAAGTGCCTAGTCGGCATGGTAAATTTCCATGGTTGTGGCAAGAGTGTTCATATAAAGAGGGACTTTCCTATGGAGAAAAATAAAGGAAGGGAAAATCCTCAAGCACAAGAAAGTACCACAAATCCGGATGCTCTTACAAAGAATAGCTTTTAAGCTCTCCAATCCCTAGGTGATCAAGAGAGCTCACCGGATGTGGTTACGCCTATGTTACAATTATTTTCTTTTGATGTATATGCTTTGTTAGATGTGTGAGCTATATTTTCTTTTGTGGCCTCTCTTGTAGACATGAAATTTGAAATGCTACTTAGCATATTAGACGAACCTTTTTCGGTTTCTACCCCGGTGGGTGATTCTGTGGTGGTAAATAGAGTCTATAAAGGTTGTCCAATTTCTTTACCTAATAGAGTTACATTAGTTGACATAATTTTCATATCTGAAGACTACCCCCAGATGCGACCGACGTCGTCGTCCTCTCATAGGACTCAGACAAGCCCTTAGCGCTCGTCATAACATGTCATCACTTAAAATTTGACGAAAAATTTAAAACTTTCATACTTATGTACATATTGAAGTATACTTGGACCTTTAACTAAAAATCCTACTTAGGCCTAACTTAAATAATCATGATAATATACATATGTTATTCTAAAAATGTTCTCACATTAAAACCATCTAAAAAGCATAAGTTGGACTTAATCAATTAAATGTCAGTATGCCAAATAGGCCTTACCATACTCGAATGTATAGAATATAAAACAGAATAAATATAATTCTTAAAAACTTCTGAAGTCTTCATAATCTAGAAAAGCAAAAATACACCATCCTCGAACATTAGGACCTCACTATACTTGGAGAACGAGTTAAAAGCTTTCAACAACCATACCCTACATTTGTAGTTATATAAAATAATGGTTAGTACGCCACATATACTAAGTACGGGTCTATGACTTTAAACACTTAACGACATGAATGAAAAAGACCATTTCATTAGAGATTATGCAAAAAAATTGAATATCATTAACGTACATATACTAAAGCATAGACAAGATGAGGATCACAACAACATAAAGTAGAAACATAATTAAAGACATAAAATCGTAAAATAATATTATCATTTCAAGTTTAACAATGCATATAAACATAACATTAAAATCACTTAGAAATAATCATCCTAAATTTACTATTGCAATGATCATGTAAATCCCCATAACCCCACATAATCAAGTAAACAAAATAGAAGACCATAAGTAAAGTTTTGCTTCATACAACTTATAATATATGTAGTCATCACTACACATAGAAATATAAACAAATAACATGTATATCATCATAATAAACATCACGTAAGAGTAATATCATATATCGTAAGGATCATAAAGTTCATATTATCATATTACATAAGAAAAATCTTCTAGGACATCCCATCGAGTCAACTTGTGCAATGTCTCAGTAAAGTCTTATACCCCTACCTATACTCAGTAAACCCCTCAATTCACCCTACTCAATTGGGCTTTACTTCTTTCATTTTTACACTGAGTGAACGATCGACTAAGCTGAAATAGACGCAAGTGGCTAAAGCGTGGAATCCGCTGTCCGAAATCCCCAAACGACTATGTGGTAGAATGAAAACATGAACAAAACATTCTAGGCGGAAAACCAAAGTACCTTTATGAATAACCTTTAAGTCATAGGAGCTTAAATCTTTGTATAAAATTATCATAAGATGTTTAGGATTAGAATGAGAATTTCCTTTCATCACAACCCTTCATTTGTGAGATTAACATACCATGCTCATAGTATGTAAGACAGACAAGAAAAACATCGTCAACTCGCATTATCATATCCTACCATGATCTCACATTTAACATATTCATAGCCAAAAACATATCCATACCAACGTCATGCATAATACAATTAAATAGCAAAATCATTTGTAGGCTAACATAAATATAATAGAGAAATAATGACATTAGAAGACTTACATTTTTCAATATAGTTAAATACTCAATAACAAAACCAATACAAACCCTTTTAGTCATATACAAGACTGATCCCTAATTAGGGATAGGCAAAAAACTCAATAAAGAGTTCATTCAAGTTATATTTTGAATCCAAACGTTTACTTGTTATCAACTGATAAATATAACCCAATCAGAACCATTATTTAGAAAATGTGCATGCTTCATACTCACAAACCACATCAAACCATCAACCAACAAAGCATAAGCAACTACCCAACAATACAAATTTAATTACCTATAGAAAATTGTTATCTTTCATCATTAGTCATAAATCCCGAGTTAGGAAGAAAACCTATTTTATAGAGTAAAATGCCTAGCATTTGAATACTTGAAAATCATATTTTAAAGGAAATATTGGAGAAAGTAATCCCAAGAGTGAAAAACCCATACCTTATTGAGAATATTCCACGTTTTAGATGAAAATCTTGAAGTTTGTGTCTTCTTCCTTAAGCTTCTTCTTGTTCTTTAATGGAGTTTGAAAAGAGAGAGTTCTTAAAAGATATGAGAAGAATTTGTTTAATCTGATTTGAAGCACGTAAAAGTTGTTTAAAACTGAACTAATATCATTATATACTCATACCCTAAAATACCCAAGAGAGACTTCACTTAAATGTGTCTTTTTTTGTGAAGTTAGATTGCTTAAAATACTACTTTTATGAATCTAGGAAGTTGTTGGGCGTAGCTGGGTCAATTTGAGATTTAGTATTCGAAATCCGGGTTGACCCAGTGAGCCTCGTTGAGTGCACGGGTCATGAGGGACTTTTGTGTGTCCACGTGTTAGCTGCGCGCAGGCTGCTTTGGCAGCCTGCCTTCTTATATTTGAATCCTCCTGAAAAACTCTTTTGAGTGTCCTTGGGGTGTCTTTACCGAATCTTTTGACCCTTTGTACTACACATTTCATATGTAATGTCTTTTTACTAGTTTTGGACATCATTTGACACTCCTAAACCTTCACAAACACAGGGACTTCTACTTGTTCCAATTAGCTAGTATCAGGACCTCAAGGTCTTTCTTTGTTGTTTTGGCTCAAGCTGTTGGCTGACAAGAGTTCAAAAAATTTTTAATAAATTGAAATACGGCTATTCCTAGTCTATGTTAAGGGCATTTTGGAGTGTTACATTATCTCGCCTCCCCCCCAAGGAACATTCGTCCCCGAATTATACTAAAACATTTTGGAGGGTAAGAATATACTCAATACTAGCAGCCCAACAAACAATAATGTATAATCATAATGAGTCACAACTCATAGAGGTACTTCACAACTCCTTCAAACACATACCACAACATTACACATAGCAACTTAATTTATGATGCACAACATAAAAGATATTCAACATTTGATAACACATCCTGAGAACTATCTTTTGAATACTCAACCTGAGCTGAAAAATAACATCAAGGAATTGCCATTGTATCATTCGTTACTCACGACAACAACAAACAAAAGAAATCATCAAGAAGACACATCATACACATTTAATTATAAGTGCCAGACATAAGTTTGAAGGCATTTGTATTCAGCTGTCGTAAAAAAAGTGGGGGGGGTACTACTTTTCCAAAATATTAACCTATTTAGAAATCAAATCAATTTCATATTTATTCATAAATTTATTTAGTAAAAGAAATGTCTAACCTCAAAGAGTATAATGATGAGGGTAGCGGGACTTAATGTTGCTTCGGCCTCCCATGTAGCACCCTCAATAAGATTGTTCCTCCATCAAACTTTTATGGAGGCAACCTCTTTATTCCTGAACATCTTGACTTGGCGATCTAGGATCTCAACTGGAACCTCTTCGTAAGAGAGGTTCTCATCGACCCCTAAATCTTCAATAGGCAGAATAGAAATCTGTCGCCTATGAGTTTCTTGAGCATAGAAATCTGAAACACGTGATGAACTGAAGCTATTCATTAGGCAGATTCATCTCACTGGAAACCTTTTCAACCATTGTGTACAACCCTGCGAGTAAGGATCCACTATCGGGGACTTCAAATTCACCTTCGTTCTGGCTGAACCTCATCACTACTTTCATAGTACAATAGTCCATGATAACGGCGTATTTGCAAACTCACGATCTCTTCTCCTTTGTCGTTATAAGACTTTTCCCAACTATAGGTTGTCTTAAATATATCTTCTTTAAGCTCAAACTTCTTTCTATACTGCCTATATATTCGTAGGGCCCTTGAGTGATGAGCTCACGAAACTCCAACATCTAATAGTAAGACCTAGCATATTCTACATAAAGAGCGCAAAGGTACCATAGAGATTTTCGATTGTAACTATTGTTGTAGGAGAAATGTTATCAATGAGGAGATGATCATCCACACTTACGTTGAAATCAGACGACTGAGGTTCATAGCATAGCGTCATGGTCTTAAATGTAACGTTCTACCTCACAATCTCCTGAGGATTAATAGGGTTGCTATTTTATCATTGTTGAGTAGCTCAACCCTTTTGAAAATCAATTAAAAAATGAAAAAGTTGGAATTGGGAACTTTATATTGAAAATGAGACAAAGGATCTCATGAAAACTCCAATCGAATTACTGTTTGGTTTTTTGCACACTCTTTAACGCGGTATAGATAGACTTAATAGGAATGATGGTTGGCAATGTTTTGTCAACCTTCCACAATACCCTATATGGAATCATTTTTCCTCGGGATTTTGCCGCAACCCAAAATCAAAATCCGTATTTATAGATTCCCACTTCAATTGAATCCCTGATTTATTTAAACCAACCGGTTTTAGATGCTCAGCTTTAACTTGTAAGTTGTTTGGAAATTTAGCAACCAACTGTTCTATGTCCCTCTTTAAAAAATCCCACTAATAGATCCCTCTAAGGTCAAGATGATGCATTTATTTCACCACCACCACTAATGATGAGTCAGAATTATAATGGACCACAAAACCACCATTTGGATAATTCTTCTCATGAACTTTGAGTTGCCAAGAGAATTGCCATGTTGCATGAGGAAACATCCCATTCCCATTCGACAAGCATCTGAATACAGGCATATGACCAGTCAAACATAGCCTTATTTTGGGTAAAAGTTGTCAAAGGAGAAGCAATGGATGAAAATCCATCAGTAGACGTTCTATAATACCCAGAAAGACCCAAGAAACTTCTTATGTCGGTGGGAGTCAAAGGTCTAGTCCAATTTATGAACTCATCCATCTTCTTCTAGTCAACCTCTACACCCTAGCCTGAGATAACATGGCCAAGAAAAGCAACTGACCTCAACCAAAATTCACACTTACTAAATTTTGCATAAAGTTGGTGGTCTTTGATGACTTGCAAGTCCAACCTCAAATGAATCTCATGTTCGTGTCCATTCGTGGAGTATATCAACATATCATCAAAGAACACAATCACAAATGAGTCGTGCAACTCTTACAAAACTATATTCATTAGGACCATAGATGTCGTCGGGGCATTTTTTAATCTAAAATACATAACTACAAATTCATAGTGACCATATCTAGTCAAGAAAGGTGTTTTGGAAATGTATTCACCTCTCATCGTAAGTTGGTGATATCCCGACTTTAAGTAAATCATGGAAAAATAGCTAGCACCCAGGAGTTGATCAAATAGATCACCAATCCACTTGTTGTTTATGGTGATATTATTGACTTAGCTATAATAAATGCACATTATAAGGGATACATCCTTCTTCTTCACAAACAAGACCGGAGCACCCCATGGATAAATACTGGTTGAATTAAATCCTTGTCTAGTAAATTTTTGAGTTGGAGCTTTAACTCTTTCAATTCAGCTGCAGGCATCCAATATGGATGAATTTAAATGGGATTCATATTCAATAACAATTAATACCAAACTCAATTTCCTATTCGGGAGAAACTCTTGGAATGTCATAAGTTAGACTCGGGGAATTCTCTCACTAGAGGAACTAACTCAATAGTTGGAGTTTAAGATTCTACATCTTTAACTCTAATTACTTTGTATAGACAACACTTGGCTATCATCGTACAAGACTTCAAGAAAGAAATGATTTTACCCCTTGGCATAATATTTACCCCATTCCACTCTAAAGGAGTTCAATTGGAAACTGAAACTTCACTACCTTCATTCTACAATCTAAAGAAGAAGAAAAAAGGAAACCTGTCCCATTCGGGGAACACTTCCAAGATATAACCGGCATCGTTGTCCTCTCTGAGGATTAAACCTAGCCTATTATCTTACATAATTACACATATTTTATTCAAATTGAGTATACATAACCCTTCTTATAGGAAGATCACATAGTCTTGTACTTTAATTGCACATACATAGGATAACATAGTCCCATAAGAAGTCTAGAACATTGTCCTACATTAAATCATCTAGATAAGAGTATCACAATTTGGGCCTAGCCCTTACATCAACAATTAAAGACAGATATAGGCTTTACAATTATAGTACCAAAATGAAAGAGAATGAAAAAAGAGTCTTTAAGACTAAATATTATTAAATAGGTAAATAATGGCATCGTTCTCGGAAAGTGAGGAACTACCAAACATGGAAAATAAGAATCCAAGTATCTTTAAAGCCTTCTCTAGTATTATAGGCCGGATCCTAAATTTTTAATAAACATCAATCATGTGTTAGTACACACTTGTACTATGTATGGTTATACGTACATAAAACAAGTAGAATCATGCTAAAAAGGACGTGTTATCAAAACCATACTAAAGTACTTCGAAAACACTTATGCACAATCAACAACCCATATAACACAATAATCACATAATCCATTAGTCAAACCCATGTACAACAAAATAAAAACATCAACAAGAAGTCGTCAGTTAACATATACAAGAGTTATACGTCCCGAAATTAGCGAAATGACTAGTCAAGTGTCCCCTTATGTTTGGGTGAGTTCAGTAGGGTCACCTGAAGTCGAACTTTAAAAAAACTTGATAGGTAAAATTTAGTATAAAGGGTCAAACATACGGTCACACTACACCCCAAGGACCACTAGAAGAGTCCTTGAAGAGGACCCAAACATGGACAAGCAGGTTGCCAAAGTAGCCTGAGCGCAGCCATCACGTAGTGATTGTTCTCACTTGTGATAATATATGAGATAGTATAATAATATTTTTACATAGTGGTCTAGAGGAGGGTAATGTGAAATTTTATGATGAAATTATATGATTAAAAAAGGGAATAATTACTTAGCATTTAAAGGACATGTAAATGAGATGGAGGTCTAACATTAGTATGTTTGGCTTCCCACATCGGTTTCCTCACGTAGGTAAGTATGGATCTTATATTATAGGTTGTCTCAAGAGATGGAAACCTCTGCATCAGCAAGTCAAGATTTCTAGAAGCAATCTTTTTGACCCTTAACTATGTTCCCACATAAGACTCTTGATTAGTATATCCACCTAGATAGATATGTATGAACGGTTACACCTTAGTAAAGTGTTAGCCCTCTGTTTTATCTATGGGAATAGAACCAAATTCCAAGTAGCTCACATGGTCTCATGTCGTTTATTGTACTTAGTTCCCTAATGTAAATGTAAATGAATAAGTTACGTATGTGAACTCTTATTCGGGTTGTCTTGATTTTCTACTACATAGGGTGAGAGAGTGTATGAGAATTCTCTTACTCATTGCACATGTTGGATCCTAGGGGATGGTTCTATTAGTTTTTTTTATGTGTAAAATTAAGATTATGTTGATAAGATATGAATAGAATTTATGTATGAAACATCTGATATATGAGAATATGTTGTATGAATGATGTGGGTTTCATAATTAGATACTTGATTTCAATTGGTGTTTTTGGACCTTATTTCTTGCGAATTACAAATTGTTCTTGAGTTAATTATATGTTGATATGATTATGATGTTTCTTATATATTTATATTGAATTGTTGGATATTATACATGATTTTTAATAAGTTGTGCTCTTTTATCATGCATTGACGATTTAGTACTAACCCATATTTTCTCTAATTTTCCCAAACATTTTATGTTTGGGACGTTTAGGAGATTTGTGGTCATTGGAGAATAAGACTTAGATCTTTCCTAAGTCAATTGGTGAGGACTCATGAGTTTTGAGGATAGAGACATTTATATAGCCTTATTAGTTTTGTCTATTATTTGAGACAATTATTCCATTCTCATGTGAGACTTCAACATTATCGTCCTGATATGTATCATATTATCATATGACTAAGGATTATGCCTAAACTGTTGTGATTCATACTCTTGTAGATGATTTATATGTGAGATGAGAGTTTCGACTCCTAGATGATTTGTTATGCTAAAAGAGAAGTCTATGTACAGTTCATATGTGAGTAGTCTATTTAAACTACATATATAATATATGAGATGTCTAAGTACACTTTACTACTCAATGTATTAAATTTTTTGTAATTTTGACCTATGATTCTATGATGTATGTTAAGGGCTTGTCATATTCGTCTTAGAGGACGACGATGCTGGTTAAACTTAGAGTGTAGTTTGGGTCATAACAATTAACTCTTTGAATAAACATTATCATATTCTCTTTTGTTTTTAGATGAGAATTTCCTTTCATCACAACCCTTTATTTGTGGAATTAACATATCATAATCATAGTGTATAAGGAATTCAAGAGAACATCATCAAACTTGACCTTAGATCTATATAATGTTTACCCCCAAAATACCCAAACTACCCCTCATTAAGTCGAACTTCTAAATGTGAAGTCCAAATTATTATTCATTGTGGAGCCCCATAAATCTTCAGTCCCCACTCATGGTCCGTTAAGTGAATGACGGGCTGATGTGCTAGTCGTGGAGTAGATAGGCCATAGCTCCTAATACGAGCCACCTCCACTTGACTTCCCTAAGGCATTTTTACGATATAACTCGCCCCTTCGGTGAACATGCACCACGGACTACTATGTGGATCGTGGTGCTCTAAGGAAGTAGCTCGCAATGACTGCCCCCTTCTTCCCACAATATGCTAAGGTATTTTCACGGAAGCCTCTTCCCTTTCGTCATGTTCACCACGAGTCATTAAGTGGCTCGTACTATCTTGGGTTGTACCTAGGATTCCATGAAATTTTTCCCCATGGTAAGTCTTCCACACGAGCTATCTACCTTGGTCGTGGTCATCACCACGTTCGTTGTTATGCTCGTGAAGAGTGAGGAAGTAGCCTTCATTCTTGGGCAGCCTTGGCCTCTTCACTTTGGCTTTCACTTGATGGTTGGCACTCCTCTCTTGGCTTAGATTCCTTTTAGCCCTACTTATGCACTCATGACCACTTCCACTATCTTACCAGAAATCACGTTTATAACCCTTCCATGAAACCAACCACATACACTGAGTACTTCTATACGTTGGAAGTCCGTATTAAACTAACCTAGCCGGATGTTTTCTTGAAGTATTGCTTCTATAACCTTCTAAATAGTATTATTTCATTGACTTAAACTAAGGAAATAGTGAAACAAGTCTTGTTTCATCATATTAAGCTTTTGTCTAGTCCTTGGACTTATGGAGTTATACACGGGTTATTACAAATTTGGTATTAGAGCATAATGTTATGAAATGGTCATAGGATTCAAAATCTCATGAGACACATCTAGTATAGTACTTTTCATCACTATTAGTCGAGACACATCTATGACTAAGAGGCTATGAAACTATAGATGTTAAACTTTCTTCAATATTGTTGTGTCGTGCCATATATCTTAACTCCATATAATCTCTCCCCTATTTCACTTGTCGAGTAGTGTTCTAGATGTGATTACTTGATAGGTGTGATGTTGATAGGATTGAGGGATTAAAACTTGAGTTTTAATGATTATTATTATTTTATTAGTTTGATATATCTAAAGGATTTTTGAAGACCTATTTGATGACGCATAAGGCTTATGGTGGACCTATGATATTTGGAGCACAAAATTGAGTATTTTTTTCTAGTGTAGTTATTGTGTGATAAGATTTGTTATTGTAAGCTTGAGTTCATTGTCAGCTTACTTCCAATAGTTGGAGAATGGGGATTTATATTCCATGAGATAGGATAGTGTTTTGCTATAAGGTATACATTGAAGGTTGCATGTACCCCTTACTTCATGGGAAGGACAAGAAAATAGATGATGACAAACTCTAAAAAGTTTAGTTGTCTGTTTAGATTGATGTTAAGTATGGTAATTCAACTATAGTGCTTAGATAGTACCTACGCAAGGCTGGTTAAAAATTAAACCAAAGGTGATAATATGGGTATGATGTGATAAAAACATTAATTAAGCTTACCCCAAGATGGGGAAAATGTGCCTAGATGGTAAAGTTTTGAGTATCTCTAAATTCCTACATTGAACTTCCTTGAGTTTCTCCATGTTTTAAACAACTTTGGGTGGTTGATATAATGTTTAGTGGAAATATAAACTCATTTTTTTAATTCTTGAATTGCTCACCGAATGGAGTGTGGTAAGACTTACTGAAAGAATGCTTCCTCCCTTGAGTTGGACAAAGGTGATTCCTTAACAAGGTTTGTATAAACTTATCCAATAGTGGATAATGTGCCTGATTAGTAGGTTTGGATTCGTAAGTAATGTTATCTCGAATAAGATAGGTGCTCTTCTCTTCAATTAGTTTAGTCCAAAGTTGACGATGATGAGTTTAGTAGTAAGGTTGTTTATATCCCTATCTTTTCTTTCTATTCGTACTCAACCTTGAGACCAAAGTGTTCGTAGAAGCTTGTATATGTTTTGGAGTCTTGCATTTGAGTATAAGATGTATGTTTTTATATATTATACATGTCTTGAAAAACCCACCCCCTATTGTTATTTGTTGTTGTGAAGGATTTTTTACGAAGAAAAGTTGAATCTTAGTAAATTACATGCTTCTCATGTTTTTATGCATATTGATATGGTGAATGCTTATTTGACTTCAAGAGGAAGGGTGTATAAGTATAATAACGTTAGAAATAGATAATTTCTCCTTAAATGAATTGACCTTTGTTAAACGCTTGAGAATGAGCTTTATGATAACATATGTGTATGTTGTGGCTACAATAAAATAGTCCCTCCTAGAACATAACTAAACGTTGAAATGTCATGTTTGTCCTTGATAGTATGATAATTGAATGAGAAGACTAGTTGATGATTTATATCCCTCATGTTATATTGTAGCTAGTATTAATTGCATAATTGCGTCACGAGTCGAAATGTTGGTCATGCCTATATATGTTTTTAAAGTTATAGCATATTTTACGGTATGATGAGATATAAAGCGTAAATTTCATTTCATATTTAGGACAAGTTAGTTCCTCCTATGAACATGAGAAAACTCGATATGTTTGATGAATTACGGCTAAGTGAATGAACTATCTACTTGCTTGTGTTGTATTGCGTGCATAATGATATGAAGTTTGTGTTCTTTTTATGTTTGGTTCATTGAGTATTATGTTGTATAGATGTGGTGTTGTTGTGAGCTTCTAGTCTTGAGTCTATTAACCTTGAAGATGTTTTAGGTATTTATGTGTCATCCAAGGATGAATGTTCCCAAATGGGGGATACTGTAAGGACCCTCAAAAATAAAATAGGATGAGCTAGAGACTCACATGAGTTTGTGAGTTAATAACATGTAAAATGAATGAAGAATAGCTTTAGAAATCAGTTTTAAGAGTTTTTGGAAGCCAAAAGTCAAGGGACAAAACCAAGATGTTCGAAAACTAGTCTTTATGTGGTTGTGTGTTCTAGTATGTCGTTCGTGTTTTTATTTATTGATTGTACATAAAATAAGGGCAAGTGACCCTAGTGCCTTAATAATTGTTTTATGGTAAAAAGTGGTACAACCCTCATAATGAACTAGATTGAACTACAACTTCACTAGCACTTTAGCAATGATAACTATCTAATTTGATGTGTAAATGATTTTTTATGGCAGTACATTTGAATTTGATGTCAAACATCACGGAACGACCACGAACTTTGACAGCAAGTCATCTATGTGCTTGTGTGTCTCCTTGTTTGTTGGGTATGTTTTAAGGTGTTATTTGGAGTCTAAAATAAGTGGGGATGACCCTAACACCCAGAGGGACATATGTAGAGTAAAAATTTCAAACTACGACTCCTCGAGGACCACCCTATGAATCCCCACGGATAATTCAAACGTTGGCCGAGAGAGCAGTCGTGCAGAATGTAAAGTGTAGTGCATGCGCGTCGCGCAACCTTTACTTTTAAAGGGCAAAATTTTCCCTGCGAGGTGGGGCCAAAATGAACAATTTTTATCTATTCAATTCCGAAACCATGATTTGGAAGTGACCCCACAACGCGCAGCCATGTCCCTGATTTGGTCGTGTCGTTTTATTGTCAAATTATTCCTGATTAAAAGGGTCAAACTTATGTAGGGGTGGTTCTGGTATTTTGGGGGTGTATTTTATACTAATTTCAGTTCGATATACCCTCATTAACCTATTAAAATCTCAAATCCACAAGTAGAAATCTAAAATATCAGATCTCCAAAAATTCTCTCTCAAAAGTTCTCTCAAACTCCATGGAAGCTTGAATTCAAGGTGGAGCTTGGGCAATGGATTCCAACAGATGTTTCTTTGATTATTTGGAATTTTTCTAATGTTATTGGGAGTCTAATTAAGGTTAATCTTCACCTTAGAGATAATTTCAAAGTAATTTCAAAGATTTCAATGTTTATGAAAAAGTCCAATTTTCACTCTAAGTCAAGGGTTCTTACATGAAACAATTTCAAATTTTAAGAAATGAAGTTATTGTTGTTTAATTAATGTTTTCGAATGAAAATATCCATGAACCCTTGATTTCTCAAATCTATAAATTTGGGTATAAAGTGGGTCTGTATCTTATAATCTAATAATGATACAATTAAGTTTATTTCACATTTTTGGAGATGTTAATAAATGGTGATTTTGGACATTTTAATAAGGTAAGTTCACCTAATTCCCTTAGTTAATGTACAATTGAGATACATTTGCTATTGTGGTATGGTCCAATTATGGTTGCAGTGCTTATGTGTTTAATATGGTGTTGATCATGCCCTTGTTTTCATTATTATGAGAATTGAAGTTAAAATGTGATGATGTTTATGCAGAGTAATCTTATCATTCTAAGGTTTTATGTCTTGTATGAATCTATATAGTGAAGTTATTGTATGATACATGTGGGATCTTTTATTATGTGAAGGTAAAATAAAGTACTCATGTGGTGTTTACATTATCCTATATGGGTGTTGATGTGATGATTCTTCACTAAGTGATGTCATTTGTTCACGGAGGACTAAAAAGAGCTTTATATGCTAATGTTGTAGCTTGTATGGTAGAGTTAGTTTCCCTAGATGGTACTTGAATGATAATTAATACATGATATGATTATTATTTCTTATTGATTGTGAGACATAAGTCTCACTTCCTGATACATAAAAGTTACGTGACTATATGATCTCTTGACTTGGTAGGCTCAGGCACCCTTGTAATGAATGAAAGTCTAGGATTGGTACACCTATGATGGTGCCCTTTTAAGGATGACTAATATAGAACCTTGTATAGTAAAAGTAGGGAAAATAGAGCCTGAAGTGGAAATCTATGGGGGGGTGCCGTTCTTTAAGCTGTGATGATGTATATGGGGATTATGTTTGTCTTAACGGGGGTGAACCCATCTCTAAGAACCATAGAGTAGTCATAATAGTCCTTAGTTTGTAGCGCTAGTCGATCCATCCTTGGGAATAAAAAGTATTATGATTTGGTAAGGCCTAGTGACAGTACCTTGGTTTGTAGCGCTAGTCGCTCCATCCTTGGGAATAAAAAGTATTATGAGTTGGTAAGGCCTAGTGACAGTACCTTCTCTATTAAACATAGGGAGTGATTACTCTATGAGAATAAAGTCTAAGAACTGAATAAATATGCTTTTGGTAGTTTCTGTACTTAAGATGACACTAGAGTAAAAGGAAACCCTTGATATTCCTTCACAATCTTCCAACATGATATTGTCCTAGTCACCGTTGGCAGTACAACACCCTCCTAAGCGTAGGGTAGGTTTAGATTCGTTACCTACCTGCCTAGCCGAGTATGATATAATTATGTTTACTACTAGTTCATCAATGGCATGTACCCCTATTTAGTGGATAATTTTCTACAATTGTCTGGGTAGTTGAATAGACGGTTATCCTATACATTCAACGAGTAGGATTTCAAGATGCTAGGTGAATTTCGTAGATCTTTCAAGATAGTTATGTGAAGTCCTCTAAATATATGATTTTCTATTAAAAAAGTTTGAAATGAATATTATTCTCTTGATCAAGTATGTTGACGTGGAAGGTTCTTATAAAGGGTAGCTTTGAGGATTACTTAAGTACGCTTGGAGAGGTTGCATAGGTGGTCTCTTCATGTCTTACTTAGGTGACTCTTAGAGTAACCTTAGGTAGAGAGTCTAAATAATATAAAGTCTTATCTTATTTATTACGGAACTATGTATTATTCGAAACAAGAAGAGGAGAACACAAGGCTGGGAAATTCTTGCTTGTCACTAAATCTTCGGTGGAGGTAGATTATGTTTTTTACACTTCTAGTAAAACTCTTAATAGCGAATGATATGTGTTGGGTAGTATTATATAGTCTTCTTTATGCTTAATTGTGTGTATGCATGATGTGAATCCTTATATATAGATTTTATGAAACAAGCTTATTAAGCTAATTGAATCCAAAATCTTGATAAAAACCTCATCCTCACTCGTTAATGATGATGCTTGATATAAAAGAGGCTGATGAACTAAAGTGATGAGATGATGCTCCTTGAATAAAAGAGGCGTGATAAATTAATAGAAATAGTGGGACGGTGTCACGAACCGACAACTTAGATCTTAGGGATCGAGTGTCACGTACCGACACATAGAATTAGTGGGACGGGTTGTCACAACCGACACGTAGATGTAGGGGATTGGAGTATCACGTGCCGACACATAGAATTAGTGGTCGGGTGTCACGAACCCGCAACTAGATGTAGGGATCGGAGTGTCAACTACCGACACATTGAATTAGGGATCGGAGTTTCACGTTCCGACCATGATAAGTATGGGAGCGGAGTGATCACTTTCCGACAGCATCTATTAGGGGATCGGAGTGTCCACGTACCGACACAAGAGGATAAAGATAATGACTCTTTACAGATGCTAATATACTCAATCTTAAAGAACATGGTATCCCAATGAGTATGGAAAATGGAGGCTTGCTCCTCAACAGATATGTTCGGTGAATGCTATAAATGAGTTTGTACTTGTTGCCTATCACATGTTAAGAATATTAGTTTGAATTTTATGATGTTTATCTGAGATTATTGGCTGTTCTATTTTAGTTTGGGCCGATATATCTAACTCAAGTACGTGTGGTTGTACTGCCCCCTCTTTTATGTTTTCTTCTTGTATATTGTGGAATGACATCAAACGTGGTCGTCATCTTCGACTCACTATTAATTCTAAAGCCAGTCTTCATCACAAGATACGATGGTCAGGTGAGCTAATCCTTCAGCTTGGACTGGATCTCCTTCTCATGTCTTGATGCCTTGAAGTTTCGGCATAGACTATATTTTATTTGTTTTTAGCTCTTTAGAATACTCTTCGTTTTAGTAATTTGATCATATCGGTTCTTGTGGTGATGACTTCCAGATTTTTTGTGATAAATAAATAGATTTTGATTTTAGAAGTTATTGGGGGGGGGAATCGTTTTTTATTTAATGAATTTAAGTATTCCGCATTACTTTCCGTTGATATTACATTGAAATGTTAAGGTTAGATTGGTTGTTCGCTCACATAGGAGGATAAGTGTGGGTGCCAGTCGCGATCCGATTTGGGTCGTGACACCATCTCTATATAAAGTATGTGAACTATATTGTGCTTATTTACAATGTTAATGAAGTTTTACTAATAGACATGATTCATGGTTTCTTACTAATATCCTCTATAAATGCATGTTTTTGCATGGTTATCATACTTCATGAATTCTTGTACTAATATCATTTTTCTTTATATATCTACACAATGTGTAGGTAGTGATGGATAGAGGATCTTTCTAGAATGAAGAGCTTGGATATAAATGTCCATGAAGGTTTTTTTTATAAAAAAAAAAATGATGATCCTGTTTCAAACCAAAAGTTCCCTTGTAAAGAATAAATTATCTGGATTTTAATACTAAGTGTCATTTTTTGGTACTTACATCATTCTTCTTAATTCTTGTAATCACGCAAGTGTAGAGTGTGGCTTATTGACTCTTTCCTCTAAATCAAAAAGCTTGACTTGCTATTCCAAAGTTTGGGTGTGTCCTTAATGAATGAAGGATCTTTAAGTTATGAGTTTTGTATTATAAGGTATGTGTCCATTAGTACATATGGAAGTCGTGACTAAGATGGCATAATGAGGCATAGTACTTCAACTTTGTATTAATAAGTTGTTTTTAAGATGATTCCTCGTCAAGTGGTTTCTTATGAATTTTTTTAAAAAAATTTCTGAGCTATTTTATGCTTATGCGATGAAAGTTTGCTATTGGCTTATATAAGACGTCTGAGAGGTCGAATATACCGTGTTACGAGTAAGGGGTGCTCCCAGGTCACTAAAGAAAGGATCCACAATCTTGAGCAAGGATTAAAGGGCTGATCACGTAATTAACAAACTTAATTTTCCCGGCATGATAATTATTGACTGTTTCTACCGAGGTATAAGCCTTGAAACCAAGACGTTGGCAGACAATCTTATTTCACAACGTTCTAAGCTAAGGCAATCATACCACACAGTATAGTGTTTCTCAAGGGTGTGGGCTACATGACAGGAAGTTGAAAAAATTTATGTTTAGCCAAATTGATGACCATATGATTATATGAAAAAATGATGATGAATCACGTTCAGTTGGATGAGGAAGTAGAAGTATAAATCCCATAACGAGCGAAAGATAATAAAGATCATGAGATGAGAACGATGAGTAATGCTTTTCGACAATTCGTCCTAAAGGTATAAATATGACCACTACAGAGGATTAAAAGAGAAAATGAAAGGATTAAAAAACTAATTTTGTCTCATTCAAAAACATTCCTAGTGGTTGAAAATATCATTGGCCACGGGTTTCTACTGCTCCACCTTCACAAAACAAGGGATCCAAACGTTGATTGTGAAGTACACAACCAAAAGCTACCTAACAAAGCAACTAGTGACGTACCATGATGTTAACTAACTTGATGTTTGGGATACAACCCAAAACACTTTACATGTTTTTTGTTACCTTGATAAACTAAATGTGTGTTGCTTTTATAGGTTCAGGGATAAGTGCTTTAAAAGATGTTGAGTGATACGAGACATGTCCTTTTGGCGGAACACCAACACGTTCAACATACCTGCCAATTGTGTTTGTTAAACTCGATAGAGTGAGAATTTTTTTGGCAAAATGTGAACCAACATGGCGATTCATGCTTTGAATATCATGATCCAATGATGCTAAGCTACAATATGAGCGTGTTCGAATCAAAGAGAGCATTGTAAGCCATCCAAGGGCTGGGATCGTGTCCAAAGAGAGTAGTTTTTAAACCGTGTTATATCTAATTTTTTCAAGTTAGTAGTATTATTAAATTATCGAATAAAAACAAAATAAATTCTATTTTTGGACACTACCATGTAATATCTCAAAAGGGATTTCATGCTCGCAAATGTTAGTAAAAACAAACAAAAATAAATTGGGAATTCAAGTTGGGGATCGTAGTTATAATTGGGATTATTAATTCCATATAGTTCACATATATCAATGGGTAGATGATTTTGTTAGAAATGTACAAGATAACCATGAATGATTAATGCTTATGTGAAGGAAAATTCTTTCGCAGTCACGTATCCTAAACGCAACTGGGTTCCTCTCGAGCACCCCAATTTCTAAGATTAACAACTTTCCTACCATAAATTCTCTTTGAATGAAGAATGCTAGTAGATGGAATGAGGTCTCACACCCTCTCTGGCTGGAGCCCTCATGTCGCCCCACAATTGTTAGGCATCACAATCTACATCTAGCGTTCTTTGGTTCACCAACCTCTCTCCCTCGACCAAGATTAATAACCTATGCAGTTTTTGTATATGAAAACTACAACCCACTAATTTTAATCAAACTAATTAATGTGAATCAACATTAAAAATAGATTCTAATCATATCAGCAATCAAGAACCAAAATATATTAACAGTATATTCGTAAATAACACACAAGAATGGGGTTTTTTATCTACACATCAAGAAATAATCAAATACAATGAAACTAATAATAAAATCAAATGGATATATGAAATTAAACTTTGATATGAGAAAATGAAAATGAGCTATGAAAACCCACTTACGATTTGAGGAAGAAAAGCTCCTTTCCTCAAGTCTCCGAGAAAACCTTATCCAAACTTAAGTGAAAAATAATAAAACTTAGTTATTATAATTCATATTAATCTATTCATGATTGAAAAAAATAACAACATATAATAGTAATTCAACCAATAAGCAAGTCAATTGAACCAATACTACACAATTTACAAGATGATCACAACACAAGGTTAAGGGGAAAATGTCATCTTCTACAAACAAGACTATTCAATCAAGATTACATAATGCTTATAATACAGGATAAATATTTAATAAGATGAAAAAAGAAACGACATAAAACATACATCATTACCTGTATTTGCATTAAGACACCTTAACTTTTAAAGGGTCCTATTACTCCCCCCCGAACAATTTTCCTTTCTTTGTAAATGACCAAATGTGGACCATTTCAATCTTATTTGTTACCAACAAAAGCACATAGGCGTCGTCAATGCATTCTTTTCTTCCTGCCATAAGACATTAATGTTTAATGGATCCATGTGTCATTATTTTCTTTATTTAGTAATTATCTTTTCATTTATGCAATCTCCCCCAAATTTAAAACCACAATACTCATTGTAACCCAATTTTTCACATTTCAATAGTTATTCCAAGCAATCAAAATTTTGATCCTCGTTGTTTGACTCATTTCATCATCTTCTCTAAGAAAATAGACACCAACTATTGGCGAGGACCTTGCCAAAGACGTCTTAATCATGAAGAATGTGATTTTCCTCTTGTTCAAAAATTCGTAAACCACTTCCAAGCGATGGCTTCTCCTGTCTAAGCAGCACAACTGGCCATAATGGACTGATAGAAAGATTGTCTGCCACAGTTGGCCATGGAACTATAACAAGAAAATTGTTAATGGTTAACCGGAGAAAGTGTTACGCATTGGTTTTTGTTCTGATCTATGTTGGTAGACACTAGATTTCATGCATGCTCACATATCTACATGTCTTGTTAAAGTAAAGTTCCCCATGAAATGAATGAGGTCCTACTCCATTGATGCCATTAATGAAATGAATGAGACAAAGGTTTGGTATAGATATTCAAGATGTTGAGCTAGACTATGTCATGACAAACCAAGGTTTTCTTGATCTTGCACAAAGCGAAACCGATGAAGTCTTACAATCTACATCCTAGGTATAGTTGGGTGTTACACCGAGCCTTCATAAAGTGAATGGAAGTACGTATGAATAAAGGACGAAGAAGTCTGTATGTTTTCTCAAATAAGCTGCTAGTTGAAGGTCCATACATGACCCGTCATTTTTGGGATGTCTTGATGTCAATTCTATGATCCCAAGCTTTCATGGCATATGAACTAATGATATGAAAAGTGATATGTGGGGGGGCTATATGCACTATTTAGTGCTATGTGCAGATTTTCTGTGTTGTGGTGGCAATATGGTAAGTATGATGTGCATGTTACTCTCTGGCATGACTTTCCTATCTAAATTGTGAAAGTTCACTCACTATTCCCACATCAAATTTGGATAGCTTACTATCTTTTCAAATCCCCCATTTTGTACCCACTAACTTGACTTTCCATAAGGATGTTGTTAGGAAAGCTCTATTCTTACAGAGGCATTGTCCTTGGTGTCTTCTTGCATCATACCATACTAGTAACAGAAGGGGTACTACAACCCAATACAACTCCTATAATTTAGGGTGAAGGCACAGGCTGACGCGGAAAAGAACATCCATGACTGCGCCTGTATCCAAACTAGGTCGAAATCCTCAATAGCTTCGAGGATGCTTCTCATTATAATTCTAGCTTATTTATAGGATTTATCTATTGGCGTATGTTCCGAGTAGCGTTTCTTTCCCGCTTTGGTTCAGACGTTGTCTTGGTGCCCAGGTGTTTCAGATAACATCAAGGATATAATTAAACTATTTCTTTTTTTATGATCTTAATGTTACATGTTTGTTGGTGACAATTAATGAATCTATAGAAAACAGTATGTCTGTTTTAAGAAAAAAAATTTTCATCACTTATCTTTTGGCTAAAATTAACCTAGAGCACGTCGAATTACGTAAGTAGGCTTGTTGTGCACACACTGAGAGGTCACGACGCCTGGTCTCGTCTAGGTTCTAAGACTCCGGTATAGAAAGTGCCTTTCTTGGGTAAAGGGTCATGACACATGTAAGTGTGTTGAGAAGAAGAACATTCCTTCATGAACACAACTAAGCATGGTTTGTTGATTATGACCTTCATGGAACTCGGTCTAATTTATAAATATCCTTGATGACTCAATTGACTCAAGTCTATGTGCATTGAAGTATGATTGACTATTTTCTTCTTCAATGTTGTTGAATATGCCTATGTGTGAAAATATGTGACGAAATATTAATGAAATTAAGTGAATGACAATTTTATGATTAGGAGAAGAATGTTATTCCTATGAACATGAAAGGTGCCTAAGTGTTTATTGGATTAGACATGAGTGAGTGAAACATTGTGCGTCTTGGTGTTCAGTGGGTGCTAAAAATCGTCATGAAGTTTATGTTTCCTTTGTAGTTTGTTGAATTAACTCTACATGATTTTTTATGAGTATTGTTAGCTGAGTGTCATCGACGCTAAAGCCTCGCCGCGACTGGCACCCACCTTTACAACCCTCCTATGTGAGCGAACCAACCATCTAACCTTAATCATTCAATTTAATATCAACAAACGCATTCGGAGACTAAACTCAGATAAAAAGAACCCAATTTTAACTAACGTTTAGGAATTCAACACTATTATTACTCCCCAAAATCTTGAAGTCATCACCACAAGAAACATCTAGAATCAATTTACTAACTAAGAGTATTCTAAGAAGCTAAAACAAATAAAAGCTAGTCTAATATGCCGAAACCTTCAGGCATCAAGAACAGGAAGGGAGGAGATCCAGTCCAAGCTAGAAGCCATTACTCCCCTGAAGATCTTGTTTGAACGAAGACTGGCTAGAATTGTAACTGTTGAGTTTGAATACAGACGTCACATTTGCTGCCGTACCCAATAACAAGAAGCAAAACATAAAAGTAGGGGGTCATACAACACAAGTACCTGAGTAGATATCATCGGCCAACTCAAAATAGCAAGCATATTCTCAGTTAACATCATAAAGGTCACTATATTCTTAACATTGATAGCTACCAAATATAACCTCATTTATCTATAACGATCAATATCTATGAGACTCCAGCCTCCTAGACCATACTCTTTGGAATACATGTTCTTTAAAAAAAAGATTGAGTATATTAGCAATACTTTGCAAGATTCATTTCTTTATTCTCGTGTTGTCGGTACGTGACCTCGCCGATCCCTACGACAAGTGTCGGACGTGACATCGCTACTCCGATCCCTTATTCAATGTGTCGGTACGGACACTTTCTCGATCCCCTACATCTATTGTCGGTTCGTGACACCTCCCCTAATCATATTGTCGGTACGTGACAGCTGCTCCGTATCCCCTACATGCGACGTGTCGGTTTTGAACAAAACCGTCCAACAAATTCTATGTGGTCCTGTTACGTTGACACGTTCCGATCCCCTACTCACGTGTCGTTCGTGATACCCGTCCACCAATTCTATGTGTCAGGTATGTACACTCCGATCCCACAGCTCGGTGTCGGTCGTGACACCAGTCCCCTATTCTATGTGTCGGTACGTGCACTGCCGTCCCCTAATCTCGTTCTATAATTCATCAACCCTTCTTTTATACCAATGCCGTCGTCATCCTCATCCTTTAGTTTCATCAAAGCCTAATCTTTTTTATATCAGGCATCATCATTAACAGCGATTAGGTTTTTTATCAAGACTTGGATTCATAGCTCATCATGCTTGTTTCATCACAATCATATATATAAAATCACATCATGCATACACCCATTCAGCATAAAGAAGACTCTATCAATTCATACGCAACAACCCATATCATCGCTATTAAATTTACTATACGCATAGTGTAAAACCATAACCTACCTCCACCGAACAATTGCGATCACCAACTATCTTCTCAAATCCTTGCTAGCTTCTTCCTCATCTCTCTGCTACTCTTCTCGTTCTTTCTTTTTCGTCTCTCATTTGTTCCTTTTCTTCTATTTTTCGTATTCAAACCACTTTCTTTTACCCTATGAACCTATAATTAAGAATCAATAAGGGCAAAAAATAACCGCACTAATTTACTTAATGTTACCACCAATCTTTGAAACCCCTACCCAAGTAATAACGTATACTTAACCCTCTACTTTCTAATTAAAGCAGGAATAGTCAAAAAACGTTCCCTTAAACGTATAATGACTCCGACCCAGACATGGGATTGCGCAACCTTCGACGGCCCGTCGTGCCGCGACGGTCCGTCCTGCCGTCAAGTCGCAAGGTCCAAGATTTGATTTCCACTGAAGGACTCTGGGACGGGTCCGTCCTGGCCATTTTCGTACGACGTTCATAGAATCGATTTTTCAGTACCCCAATTTTAGATTTTCCATGGTATAGTTTTGAAACGAGACCACCTGCGACGGTCCGTCGCGCCCATGACGGTCCGTCGTGAGTCGTCGCCTCAGCCTATCTTTTCCAGAAATAAAATCTGCTAGCTGCTCAAAACGACTAAACAGGTCGTTACCATATATAAGTAACCCAATCTTACCCATCTTATGCTAAAAAAACGAACACCCCGAACTATCAGCAAAAGGAAAACCAGGGCGAAAAGGGAAACCTGAATCTGTAAAAAGTATGGGTATCATTTCTTCGCATATCTGCTTCCTTCATCCCAAGTGGGGCTTCTATTCTTCAAACGGGTCGCTATCTTCCATGTGAACTTTGAATCAAGATCATCTCCCCTTGATCTCACTTGCGATTGTCTCTATCACTGATGGTCAACAGTTCCTCCTCACAAGACAAATTCTCATCAAAGCAAACTGAATCCCCACGGATAATGTAGTTTTTCCATCCACCAACAGTGGATACTTTTCAACATGGACCAGAAATACCGGGTGTACCCGTAGAGGTGCTGGAGGCAAAGCTAATTAATATGCCACCAAGTTCCCCTCTTCGCTTCGACCTTAAAAAGGACCAATGTTTACCCTTGGCTTAGCTTGCCTCTTTTAAAGCTTTTAACCAAACCCAGGCATCACCCCTTTCATTGCGAAATTTTCAAACCAACAGACTTGTTCACGCCCGCCGCCCTGACCACTCTTAAGAAGTCTCTAACCTTTCGATCTGCTTTACTTTTTTACCACCTTAAGCCTACTTTGAGCCGTCTAAAGATTTTCTTGATGGATTTCACTTTTCAAACGTAGTCCCTCACAAGGTCGGTTCCCAAGGTACTACACCTCTAATGCATCAAACCAACCAATTTGAGACCTAAGCTCCTACCATCAGCTTCAAAGGTGGGCCATGCTCAATACTTGAGTGATAGCTATTATTGTTATGGAAATCCGCTCAAGGGTAAAAGCTATCCCATTGCCCCTACCTGCTATCACTCAGGCACGGAGCTATCCTCGAACACTTGAATCGTTCGCCGAAAAAAAAGAAGTATCAGGCACTGACCGTCGGTCTGTGGGGTTAAAATGCATACTAAGGCCAACCAAGTCCTAATTCCGCAGGCAATGTTGCTCCAAAACCATATAAGTAACCTAACTTTACCCTGCATCTGATCTAGATGACAGTGGTAACTCCATGCAATCGACACCAACTTCTTAGACTGTAAAGTTTTGGTAACTTCTCAGCATTGTACAGTCACCTGTGAAACCGGATGAATGAGCAACTTCTTTAATCTGTCCACAATTACCCAAATGGAGTCGAACTTGCCCAATTTCTTATGCAATACCAACCACGAAGTCCATTGCAATTCTCCCCGTTCCATTCCGGAATGGGCTAAATTCTCTGAAGCGTTATCCTCCGGTCCTTTGTTTTCAGACTTACTTTTTGACAGTTTGGACATTTGAGCAATAAAATCCCAATATCACGCTCCTTCTACATCCACCAAAGTGTTGCTTTAGGTCACGGTACATCTTGTTTTAACCCCGGATGTATCGATATATCTTGCACTATGAGCCCTCTTTTCAGAATAGTGTTTGAATCAAATCATTGACGCGGGGTCCACTACCCTTCCCTTAATCCTCAAAACACCTTCCTCATTAGCTTTGTCGGCGTTCTTTAGCCTCTTCTCCTTTGCAACACTTTATCTCGGATACCTGATCAATTTTTTCATCATTAAACGAAAATGCTTTCCCTAATCTGTTAAAGGACGAAGATCTTGCCTCACACAACTAAAAATCCCCCTTCTCATTTACTTCTAATCTCATAGGTATCTTAGCCAGAATATGAACCCTCCCGACTCCATGGTGCGTCTAGAAGCTGGCAAGGAGCGAGACTTCCCATTCTTCCCGCCTTTCTAACTTAAACAGAGCCATCCCGCTACACAAATAACATTCCGCCTTCCGGAATATACAAAAATAGTGATGTCCGTAAGTCCTTCAGTAGTTTCCAATCCATCTCCTCTGTCTCAATATAAAAATCTCTCTAGTGAAGACATACTGGAGACTACGATGATCTGTATAGACCTACACTTAACCACCCTTATAAATAGTGTATCTCACATTAGCTTTAATTCACACCACTGCAAGCCAACTCTAACTCATGGGTCGGAAATTCGTTCATGCACCTTTAATTGGCACTCGACGCATAAGCAAATCACATTTTTTCTCTTGAATTCGTAACTGCACCAACAAAACAGAAGAGTAGGCCCTCACATAAACAATGAAGTTCTTACCCTCTACTGGCAAGGTAGGAATAGGTGCGGTAGTCACAGAGTCTTTTTGAGCGTCTGAAAGCTTTTATACCTCAAACACTCTCCGACCATAACAATGGAACATTTTTGCTTAATTTCAAGTTTCGTCAGTTGGGAAGCCACTAGAAAGATCCCTTGCAAATCGGCGTAGTATCTAAGCTACCCAACCTAAGCTCCTTATTTCCTGACACTTAGTAGGTCCTTACCTAGATTTTGTCACTACTTCGACTCTTATGAAGGAAACTCCACCATCATCCATCCTTGGAAACCACGTGGCGCCAACAAGAGGACACTGCATCTAAGCCAAAACGCACACGTAGAGAATTGGCATAAAGCTGTTTCTCCCTCACCTTTTCAACACAATTCGCAATGCGCCTCATGGATCCTTCTTACTCTTGGAGTTAGTCCGTATACTCATCAATAAATACGATCACAAAGAGCTCCAAATATGGCTTAAAAAAAAAAGATCCGTTCACAACTCATAACGCAGCAAGGGCATTTCGTAAGACCAAAAGATATCACTACACATTCCGATAAAGCCCATACCTGATTTCTAAAAGCACGTCTTTGGCACATCCGTTACCGGTAAATTTTCAATTGAATGATAACGGACCTCAAGTCAATCTTACAAGAGAAGACACAAGCACCTTGTAACTGATCGAACAAGTCATCACTGCGAGGAAGAGGATACTTGTTCTTTATGGTTACCTTGTGCAACTGTCGGGAGTCTATGCCATCCGAAACGCCCATCCTTCTTCTTTCAACAAACCACCGGAGCACCAAGAGATACACTTGTCTAAGAAGCCTTTGCTCAAAAACTCACTGAAGTTGGGCTTTTATTCCTCTTAACTCCGCGGGGCCTTCTATAAGGGGGTAAGAAATGAGGGCCTAGTACCCACACCCACGTTCAATATCAATACAAAGTCAATATCCCTATCTGGTGGCATAACCAGTAAGAATCTGCAGGGACAACCCCCAACATCCGAAACTCATGAGCATCCGAAACCGACGCAATCGAAGGTATTTGGGGTAGTAGTCATCCTTGAGAGGTGCAGAAAGCGTACAACATCCTTTCCTAACCATTTTCTTATCACGAGAAAGGACAATTTTATAGCCTAACCGAAATGGAAGTGTATCCACCCTCCCCAACTACGGATCTGTCCCAAGGTGGCTAACGTCACCATTTTAGCATTAACAATCCCAAGATGAAATTGCGGAGAAAGGCCAATCATAAACCCTGAATTACATCAAAATCAAACCATCTCTAAGATAACCAAATCTCATAAGTGTTCCTCCCAAAAGTTCCACCAAACAAACCTGATATCCTTTTCAACTACCACAGCTCACCCACCGGAGTAGAAACCACGAATAGGCCTCTCCAGTACTTTCACACTGTCAATTTAGACCATTAGCACATGATGACGATACTAGAAAAGGTGGATCTAGGATCCCACAATACAGAAGCCATGCAATCACAAACAGAATATTACATGTGATGACAGCATCAGATTCCCGCCTCCGCTCCCCAGGGAAAGCAATAACACATTGGCCCTTCGTTTTGTTTGTCGGATAGGTCCCTACCATTTGTGATTGTAGTGGGCTCCCATTTAAACCATCACCCCTATGCCATTTTGGTTTGACCTCATTACCTCGGCCACCACGCCCTCGCGAATAACGGCCTTCTTGCCCTGACCACCTCTAACCCTCTAGCCATTGGTCTATTACTCTGTTTTGTGGCAATTCCTCCCCTAATATGTCCAGTCTCCCCACATCCATACACTCTCTAGATTCATAGCATGGTCTCTCAGAAATGTTGGACGGATCTGAGGTAGACCCCCAACTACAGTCTGTAGTGGAAAGACTGAATGGTCGACTGAGTAACCTCCGGAACCCTGTCCTCATAGTATAGAACCATTAAACTCCACCTCACCTTTCGAAACCTCTTTTGATGTTCGATGCCATTGTTATTTCATCGGGCTTCAACCATTCCACCGTCTACCACGAAGTCTAACCACTCTTGAAAAGATTTTCGCTGTGGCCGCTACTTGAAAGCGGAAATAATTAATTCGCACTCTGATCTCAACCCCTCACAAACACAGCGAATCCGCCTCTTTTTTGGACTGAAACAAATTGGGTGCATATCTCGGGAATGCACGAAACTTAGCCTCATAGCATTGACCGACATCCTACCTTCTCTAGCTCAGAACGCATCCCTTTTCTATCCCTCAATGTCGGGGGATATACTTCTCCATAAACAAGCTATAGAATGAGGCCCAAGTCATAGTGTGGTGCCTCTGTGGTTGACCACTCGCACATGTGACCGCCACCGTACCTTTGGTCGTTCCCTTGAAACTGTGTAACATCCACAGAACTCAACAAGCGCAAACCGTTCTAACTATCCTCACTTTGTAGTAACAGCTCACTGACAGTCAAACGCAGCAATGTAACTCCCAGATTCCCTGCAACCTGAGAAGACTGGAGGTTTCAATTTCAAGAACTTAACTGAAAATTCCTGCTGGATCATTTGTCATTTAGGCCCTAGTGAGTCAGGCGTGGAAACGTAGCCTATGTCCAATGGGCAATCCAACGAGGGGCCCTAGTGGCTGATGTTGGTACCATCATGACACCGGAGTGTTTGTGCCAGAAAACATTGGGAGGGTGCCTGAACCCTGACAGACACCCCTAAGATAAGCTAGAACCTGAATGATCATCTCTATGTATGTTGGGGTGGCATTTTCCACTCATTCTGTAACTTTTTTCGTTCTCCCCACCTTCCCACGTCCTCATGCCCGCGACCCTCGTTTCCACTGGTTCCCAACTTCGGCCAGAATTCTCTCAGCGTCTAAGTGGCTCGATGCATCTTGTCTTGCTGATTTTGATGTTTGGTGTGTCCGTTGCCTAGTTCTACAACCATCCGTTCGCAAATGAGGAAGATGGCCAGTAAACCAAAATATTATGTAAATCACCTAGATACCAATGTGGATCCAATAATAGCCAAAAGCAAATGAAAGAAGAATGGAAGTTTTACCGAAAGTCTTAATAGCCCTCTAATGAAATTCAAGGCGTCCCCCTAACCGTTCTTTAAGACTCTACTATAACCTGTTTCTTGTGTGTGATACCAACGAACCTAATGCCTCTGATACCAAGATTTTTCCCAAAGCCCCAAACCGAGCAACGCGCACTGGCACCCACATTTCCCCTCCTATTGTAGCGAACCAACCAATCTAACCTTATCATTTCAATTTAATATCAACATAAAGCATGCGGAGACTTAAACCATAATAAAAGACATTCCCAATAACTTTTAGAATTCACATCTATTATTCCCCAAAATCTGTAAGTCATCACACAAAGAAACTATGATCAATTATTAACCTAAGACTAAAGTATTCTAAGAGCTAAACCATAAAGCTAGCTATGCCGAAACTGTCAAGGCATCAAGACATTGGAGGAGATCCCCGTACAAGATAGAAGCATTATTAGCTCACCCTGAATATCCGGGGTGACCGAAGACCGGCTATATTCTGGTTGAAGGTTTGAGACGACGGCACGTTTGCTGCCTCCACAATAACAAAGAAACATAAAAGTAGGGGGTCATACATACCACACGTACTGAGTAGATTATCGCGCCAACTCCAAATATAAAGCACTATATCTCAGGTAAATCATAAAGTCAACTATTTCCTTAAAAACATTTGATAGCAACAAGTCAAAACAACCATCATTTATAATATCACCGATCATATCTATGAGACTCAAGCCTCCACAACCATACTCCTTTAGGGGATACATGTTCTTTAGATTGAGTATATTAGCATCTTTCAAGATTCATTATCTTTATTTCCCTCATGATGTCGGCTACGTGACACTCCGATCCCCTACTACTATGTTCGGAAACATGACACTCTGAGCCCCTAATTCCCTGTGTCGGTCGACGTGACACTTCTGATCCCCTACATCTATGTGTCGGTTCGGACACCCGTCCCACGTAATTTCTATGTGTCCGGTAACGTGAACTCTGATCCCCTAACCTCTACGTGTCGGTTCGTGACACCCGTTCCCATCTATTCTATGTGTTCGGTACGTGACACTCCGATCCCCTGACATCTCGTGTCGTTTTGTGACACCGTCCCAACTAATGGCACATTCTATGTGTCCGGGTACGTGACCTTGATCCCCTACATCTACCTATCGTTCGTGACCACCCGTCCCACTACTATCTATGTGTCGGTACGGTGACACCTTCGATCCCCAATCTCTGTTCTATTAATTACATCAAGCCTGGCTTTTATACCAAGGCGTCATCATCTCACACTTTAGTTCCATCAGCCTCTTTTTATTCAGGCATCATCATTAACAAGAGATTTAGGTTTTTATCAAGATTTTGGGATTCAAGTAGCTTCATCATGCTTTGTTTCAATTCCCAAGCAATCACAATCTATATATAAACCAACACATATGCATACACACAGACTTAAGACATAAAGAAGACTCTATAATACTCTACCACAACCCATATCATTTCACTATTATCGATTTACTATGAATCAGTGTAAAAACCATAACCATAACCTCCACCGAAGAATTGCGATCAACAATCTCTTCTCAAAATCCTTGCTATCCTTTGTTCGTCTCTCTTCTCTCTCTACTTCGTTCTTCTCTTCTTTTCTGTCTCTCTTTGTTTCTTGTCTATTTTTTCTTTCAAAAAACCCTACTTTCCTTTTACCCTAATACACATATAAAATTAAAAATACAATAATGGCAATAATAACCCCACTATTAAGTAAGGTTACCAAGCTCTTTTAACTTAAACCCCCAAGTAATTCGACTTATTAACATTCAACTCCTCTCACTTTATAAGGAAAGCAGGAATCATAGTCAAAACGTCCCTACAACGTTAAAGAAATACGACCCCAGACTGGATTGCGCAAAGACCGTTCCGGCACCGTCGTACCTGCGCAGGTCTGTTCTGCAGGTCGTCGCAAGGTCGCAAAACAAGCCTCTATGGGTCTAAAAGAGCGCATTCGGTCGAGACAAACGTTGTTTGCATAAGGGGTGTGGATGATGAAGCCTCGGGTAGTGGTATTGCTAGCTTGGTCGTTTGTTAATGTTGGTTTTGGGGGGGGCGTGTTGGACGCGGATTGCTAGTGCAAGGAGTGGAAGGGGTAAGTGAAGTTCGGAGCACGGTGGGTTGATTTGGTATGTCTATCGACGATGCGTTCGAGTGAACGGCACGGAAGGGGATCTGGGGTGTTCGGGTACATAGTCTGTGGTCCTCTATGTTTGTTATTTTAGATGGATGTATTGGGATTTTGTGATCTTGAAAGAGTGGATGTTTTGGGAGTTGGTGCGCTCTCGGTCTATGGGTGGGTTGTGTTCTTGGTTGGTTGTGTTTGGCTTATAGTGGGTCGGAGGGGGATTGAGGGGGTTATTGGTTAGTTTTGGGGTGTCGGGTGCGAGTGAGTCCGTCGATGTGTGGTGGCCCGCGAGTAGGGTGTGTTCGTGATTTGTTTTGATCCCCTAGTAGGTATGCTTCCGGTAGGGGAGGGGTGCACAGGGGGTCATGGGGGGTCTGGTCTTGGATTGGATGTCGAGTAACGAAGAATCAGCCCTGCTATGCGTCTGTTGGTTGATGAGTGGTGTACTGAGGGCCTGAGGTTGCTGGTTTTGGGATGGGTTGGTGGGAAGTTAAGGTACACATATGCTTGGGGAGGTGTGGGTTTGGTAGAACGAGTGTTGTGGGGGGGGTCGCGTTGTTATGACTGATACTGATCTCGGGGTGTGCTGATAGAGTGTGGTTTGGTTTGGGAGTATTAGAGTTTATATAGAGGATGTTTTTGTAAGGTATCTGGGGGGTGGTTATGTGGTTGGGGGTTGGGGCTCTTTAGTGGGCCATGTGTGTTTTGGGGGGGTAGGCGCGGTTGTCTGGTTGTAGTGGTTCAGGTTGGATAGAGGTCTTGGTGAAGGGCTGTGTGTGTTGTTTTGGGGAGGAAGAGGGAGGGTGTCTTGGGGGGGTTGTTTGCATTGGGTAGTAGAGGGAATCGGGGGGAAATGCAACACGCCGTGGTGGGCGTGAGAGATGTTTGGGGCCCATGCATTGGGTGCACGTCTCTCCACCCACGTGACCAAAAAGACAACACAACAACTCACTCACACATCCCACTGCTGGTTTAGGATAGAGACGTTACGACTCTGTTCTGGTAGGTGGCCAAGCCGGGGTGTCGGCTGGCCGCATGCGGGGCAATTCGGGTCAAGGTCGGCCGCATAGGCTTTAATTTCTCCGCGGTGAAGGGGAAGGTAAGATTACGAGCGCGTGTAGTTGTAGGGGGTGGTTAAGACAGAGATTCGGTTGAGTAGTTGGCCTTTTCCCCTAATCCCCCACGCCCCACCAATGAGCCCCTCCCCCTTTTTAGTCGCTCCTCGTCTACTTCGTTCCCGCCTTTCCACCCCTACTGCTCTGCTTTTTGCCTGAGATTTTTTCTTTTTTCCGTAGACTGTCTTTGAGTCATTCCCAGACAGTGGCTAACTTTTGGCGCTTTTTCATACTGCTACGGGACTTGTGGTGTCTCATTTTAACGGTAATTAGTTGCGGTTTGAGCCTTTTGAATCGGGAAGTCGAGGGTGTGGGCCCGGCGATATCGCTGCCCGCAATGAGGAACTTTTCGGGCGTCCTGACTCGCCCTAGCTCCGGTCTTGTTGTCAGGTTGGTCTGGCAGTTGTCTGGGTGTAACGATTATGCATAGTGGGGTTGGGTGATTTTTTGTGGATCGATTGGAGGACCTATGGGTTGTCACAATTAAAATCCTGTGTGGGTTAAGGCGTCTTAGTCGGGGATAATGGTTAAAAGGAGGTTTGGTGGGGATTGGCCTTTCAGTGGAGGTTTGGTATGGCGAGGTAGACGGCAGGGGTTGGGAGCGCTTAAATCTCCCATACCATCTATTCTTTGCTGCCCCCATCAAAATCCCTATCACTCCTTTCCACCTCCTCCCTCCTATATCCCCAAGCATTACTTTATTGCTATAGGCGGTTTCCATCGTTCGCAGTCTCCTCCAACCTTTTCACCGTATCCCGCTTAGGCCTTTCCTTCTCTTCTTTAGTCCCCCTGCTCCTAACATCATATTCCCTCCCAACACGTTAACACCCACCCACCATCCCGTTTCTCGATCTCTATCCATAAGCATCGTTTTTTTAAATTTCTTGCCTGCCTTCCTCCAATCTGGTTTTTATCGAGCTCTCGCCTATGTTAGTGTCCAATACTAGATGGAACCTCGAACGTCTCTGCTTCAAGAAAGGAGGTAGGGCTTTGGCGTCTGGTCGTAGTTCCGCATACGATTTAGTTTGTGTGTTCTTGTGGTAGTGGGTGGAACGCCGAGTTGATATTCTTGGTTATTTTTTGTTGAAGCTTAGGTATTGTGTTGATCATGTTGCTGGCCGTTTGCGAGGTTGTTTGGGTACACTTCCTCCTCTCTTCAATCGCCGCTACTCCTTTCGCCTCATCCGGCTCCCCCTCTTACCTCTCCTTGTCAAACTCTCATCTTTTCCCCTAATCCTGCAAGTGATTCATCTTTCTCCTTCTACCTTGTCTATGTCTCGTATTTTTCTCTCCTGCTAAGTGCCTTGTTTTTGTTGTGCTCTGTGTGTGAGCGTCAACAGATAGTAGTCTGTTTGAGTCGTTGCCGATCGGAAGGGTTTCCGCTGTCTGTGTGAGGAGTTTAGATAGGGTAGTTTTGAAGTTTTTGTTGTTGTTCGTATATTGTTGCGTGTGTAGGCTTGGTGGTTTGCGCTCCATGGTGTCGTACTGCTATGATGACTGAGTGTGTTGTTTGGGTTGTGCTGTATATTTGTGGTTGAAGAAGGGTATTCAGGGGGTGGAGTCGCCGGTGTGTTAGTATGGTTGCGTGTATTGGCGTAATGTGAAGGTTGTGGGTGTAGGGTTTCGGAATACCAATTTGGTGGAGACGTGCATGGGGGGGTTTGCTCTGGGGTTGATTATTCCTCTTTCTTCTCTCACTCTTCCGGCCCCTTTTACCCCCGTTCACTCCTCCTTCCTTCTCTCTGGCATCCCCCTTTCACTCCGCTCTATCACCTAACTTGTCGCGTTGTGCTGCCCGCCCTTCACTCCTCATCGCACTAGCTGCCTTAGGCCCAGATATCGATCCTAAACGGCTGCATTTCGGATATCTAATATCGCGAAGACCAAGTGTATGGCTTTTCATTATCTGTCTTGTCCGTTCTCTCTACAGACCGAACGTTGCCTAGTTGTTCTGCTTTTGGCCGTTGTTGATTTATGGATGTGTGGTTGAAGTCTGGGGGGGGGGTTATCTCCTTTTCACCCCCCACATGCCCCATACCCTCATCCCTCAACCATCTCACATCTCCCTTCCTAACTCCCCCACATCTCCCCATGCATTCTCCGCCTCCGATATTCAGTTTTTTGCCCTTTCCGTCCGCCCTAGACTACTCTTATAGCTCACTCTCCTTCACCCGTATTGTCTATCTTTTTGCCTCCGGCCTACGTCGCGCGATCCTCTGAGTGTTAATGAGAGCGCGATCAGCTGCGCCTGCTGAATCCTGCTGGCGGCGTGGGTGATCATCGGGGTTCTTCAGGTCTGTGTTTGTTTTGCGCGTTAGGATGGTCTTTATCAGAATTTAAGAGAGTACGTAGTGGGGAGGGTGTTTCGTGTCTCTACGTAGGGTTTCGTGCGGCCGTGTATGGGTATGTAAGGAGCGAGTGCGGATGGCGAACAGGTGGGCTCTGGTATACACCTAAGTTGGTTTGATAGTTTTTGCACTGTGGGTTTTTGTGGTAGCACCCTTACTTCTCTCTCCCTCGTTCCCCCTTCCCTACTCTTCTGCTTCGCTCACCCCCCACCTCTATCTTTTACCGTTTCTCGCGTCCGCTCTTTTTTCTCACTATTTCCTAGCTTCTCCGGCGGGGTACTAGTCTATAGTGCCCATAATTCTTGCTTTATGGAAAAGTCATCACGGGGTTTCCGATATAGTGAGTTTGTCAGGGGTGTCGATTACAAAATAGTCTTTAGTAATGTTTGGTCTTGATGTGCTGGGATATCGTCTTGGCGTGTTTTCATCTCGGTTGGGGTTGTTTGGTTGAGATCCGTTTGGGGGGGTACTGTGTGCCGGTAGCGGGGAGGTTGGGTTGGGCATGGTTGTAAAAGTGTTGAGGCGCTTGGGATTGGATTTGCTGTATTGAGGTAGAGTTGAAAGGGGAGTGAAGCTGGACATCCTCCCAACCAACCCCCGACCCACTCCCCCCCCCGTTCTCCGCTCCTTCCTACCTCCAACCCACACCCCTCCCACCGAACTGATCCCCCTCTTTTGCTTCTCCATCCTTCGCTGTAGCGGTAACACTCACCATACCTCTACTTCACCGCTAGCACGTAAGTCCAGTCTCGGTATGGATATTATACTCACTTTCTAAGCACGTTTGTGTTTCCTTCTTTCTTAGCAGACTCTTTTCGGGGGTGGTTGCCTGGAGGTTATTACATTAGTAGGTTGATGTTCTTTGGATTAGGGTGCGTTCTGCCTTTTTTAGAGACTTATATGTCTAATGTTGTTTGTTTCTTAATCGTCTTTCCGAACAACAGTGGGTCCGGGGGGTTCCGGGGTTCATTTATATGTGTAATGCAGTGTGCTTGGTACGACTATGTTGACGTGGTTTTCTGGAGCCGCTACGCAGTTTCTTGAATTTGAGGATGTGGTGTTGAAATACATAGCGTCTAGTTCTGGGGAAAGAAGCTTTTTTGGGCTATTGGGACTGATTGTATACGGTGTGTCTTGTCGCGCTTGGATGTTATAATTTTGATTCTGCTTTTGATGAGAGATGCGTTGAGGAGGTGATTAATAATTGACGTGAATGGTATATCGTAGGTGACGGAGTGTGGGGATATTGGGCGGTGTGAAGTTGGGGCGTGTAAAATTGTCGAGTGGGGATGGTTCTATGGTTGTAGGAAAATGATGGTATTTAAGGGGTGGGTGGGTTTTAGCGTGGAGTTGTTTCGTTTGTGGGTTTGGGGACGGTCGCCGGTTGCCGATTAGTGATGCGTTTGAAGATAGTACCTTTTTAGAGGGAGGGGGATGAGGTCAGTGGGGGGGAGGGGGTAGGTGGGTGTTTTTGGTTTGTGGATCGGAGGGAGGTGGGGTAGGAGTGACGCAATTGTTATGGAGGTGTAGTTTTGATGTGGGTGGTGAGACCATCCCCCACCTCCCCCTCTTTCCACCCTCCTTTCCGTCCACCGATTATTTCTTCTCCCTCCCACAACCTCCCATTTTCACGTCTGCTTTCGTCTCCAACCTGCGCCGTTCTCGCTTCGTCTCTTCTGCCTCAAGTGAGTCCGGGTAGCCGGAGACTCCGAAATCCCTGTTTCCGTCCTGGAGGGGTACAATGTCCAGTTTTGTCCGCTCGCTAAAAGATCTGATATGTATGTGCGTCTCAGATGAGCGAGGCCGGGGTGGGGTGATTTTGGGTGTTGATTGGCTGGTTCGGGGGAGCTGTTATTTGTTTGTTCAGATAAACTCTCCCCCAAACCCCGCTGGCTCTCTATCTACACAACCACTCATAGCCCCTTCCTTCCACACTCCAGATGCTCGCTTGTCCCTTCCCATCAGTTCACATATGGCAACGACGCACAGGATAACCGATCCACTTACCACAGCCCAGTTCTCATGTCCGTACTAAAGTCAACGCACTAGAACTTGCTGCCAGACTGAATGATTTGCGAGGTTGCATTTGGGTGCTGTAGGTACGAGGAACTCGAGTTGGTTTAATTTCTTGACTCTTTTGTGCTAAGGTGCCGGTGGAGGCCTTTTCTGACCAACCCTCGCTCTTACCCTCTCCCCCACCCCCCACCCACCCTCCGTCCCCCCCCCCTCCCTCCCCAGGAGAGTGGAATTTCCACTGAATAGCCCTGTGACTGGTCCTTCACACTGGACGTCCTCCGCCATTTCGTTCCACGTTAGAGAGTCGATTTTTCCCAAGTACCCACTTTCAATGTTCCAAGTGTGTGTGAAACGAGACCCTGCGACGGTCCCCGTCGCTCCCATAAGCGTCCGTCGTGGAGTCCGTCGCCTCAGCCTATTTTTTCCCTAATAAATAAAATCTGCTGCTCAAAACGCCAAAGCAGGTCCGGTACATGATGCTATGATACTTTGAACTCCCTTGTTCGTGACTAAGTGTTTCCAAGTGTCATTTGAGGACGAATGTCGAAAAATTCCCATAGACGTGGGATATTGTCAGAACCTAAAATTATTTAAGCGGTCTATCCTTACATGTGAAGTAAGAAGAAAATTTTTAAAATTGTTCATATAAGTGTTAGGTAGCTGAGTGCTTGAAGTTATTTTGAAGTCAAACGCAAGGGACGACCAAGAAGTTCGCCACTAGTCACAAAGAGGCCGTAATGTTTTATGTGCTTTTATATATCGTTGTCATTGGATTATATGAGTCCATCTATGAGTAGTATAATTTGATAGGAAGTATAATGATTTCATAGGTTGGAGGCAGAACCGTACACGAACGTTCACAAACGTTCAAAATTAGCCCATGAGACGCATGTATGTCTTTCGTGTCACTTGCAGTTTGAATGTGTTTTTACGTGTTTCGTTTTTGGGTGCACCTGAGTAGAGTCATTCAATGTTAGTATACAAGTCAATTTTTTGACAACATCCGTGTGACGACTCCCAAGGGCAACTGGCCAATGGCCCTCAAGCAGGGGACCCAAAGTTTGTCCGAATACTGCCGTGGCCAGTGCCAATCAACAACGCCAAGGACGGCGCTTCCACTCCAACACTGTATTCTATGGTACGGAATCGATGGCAAACTTAGCCTGGTGGAAGTCGTTTAAGCGATTTTCAAGCACTTAGAACCAACACGGTCGTGGTACGGTCCTATCGATTTGTAACGCTAACTGGTGTCCGAGTATTTTCCTATCGATGCATCGCTGCACTTCAGTACTTGCCGCTGCTTTATTACGGGTGACCCTTCCCATTCACTCCATGTAATACCTTACCTATTTTGTTTCATTTTATTATTTTGAGTTATTAGCGTGATAAAAAAAAAACACGTGACAACTCCATTGCCCATTCATTTAACAAGAATTATACTCTTCCGCCAAAGCAAACTCTCTCTAGAAACTCACTCTATTTAAAAACCGGAATTTCACAACAACTTGGAGATTGGCTTTTATTGAGTTTTCTTATCAACCATGTTTTAGAGGGCTTGTTCTCTTAAGTCTTGTGATCCTTCATGTCTAAATTAATCTTTCATCTAGAGAGTATTCCTTCAATGTTTTCAATGTATGGCTTCGATCAAACTCTCTTCGTTAATTTAATCCCTATGTTCTTTTCATTATATGTGTCTCAACAAAGGTTTCTTAGGATATTTAATGTGAATGTGTGTTTATTGTAATGTTTAACATTATATCCACTTTCCATATCTCTCATGCTCCTTTAAATTTTCTTTTTTTAGCTATGTATAGGTATTTTTTTGAATTATCATATTATGTAACTTGTGTGATTCATTATGTTAATTGATTAACAGATCTCCTTAGTATCTTTATTATGATGAATTTATCGACGAGTGATCCTGTTCACAATGTTTGAAAGCTTTGAATAAGCTATGGTTACATAATGTTTCGGTGATCTGTCTAGCTTGAATTGTTATGTGAAGTGATTATGTCAATGTAATTGTTAGTGCTACCTCATATATATCAGGTGCTATGATATGTAATTATTGGTCCAATTTTGGATGAGGATCGAAGAATGGATCTTTATTTCCTATTGACTTTTAAAGCATGATATTCACTGTATTCTCGCCTATATAGTACATGAATGTTGGATTTTATTATGAAAAGATACTTGTACCTACAACCTTATATTTCTATTATTGATTAATTATGTGTATAAATCATGGATGATCAAAGCAAGGGAGTTTGGTAATGATAATCTACATTCGTCTAATTCTAGTATATTGGTGATGTAGTGTACTTGTTAGTAGCATGATCTTGTAGCGGCTTATGCATGGAATTTAATGATTAGAGTAGAATTTGGTACTTCCCTATAAATAAGTTGTTGATTAAAAAGGTATATTAATCAATGATAATTAAAGTTTCATGAATTGGTAAAAATGACTCTTCCTCTTTACATTTTTATAGTATTAGTAGTTGATGTAGTCTTGTATGGCATTGTGTGGTATGGTCCACTAATTGTGGCGGTGTTTACATTATTTCCAATATATATATATGTGATGTAACATGGCTTTGAAGGAAATTATACTACGAACATGTGTTGGTGATGATAACCTTATCTGAAGCCTACGTCTAGATTCCTATTCTACGCTCTATCTAGGTGTAATTGCCAATGGTTTACGAGCATGTGACATGATATTCTAGATTTATGCGTATATGTGTTTTGCCTATTAATGAGGTCGCATATAATGCATCTACGTAAAGTACAGTTATATTAGGTTCATCAATGACTAAGATTTACTATAAGTAGATTTTGTAATTCTAGAATAAATTGTCTTATCCTGTTGCTAGTCCCTTCTATGATGTTCTGTGATGTATCAGCAAGCGGAATGACTGATAGGTGTACATATGGTCAGGGTATGGATATTGTCTATGCATCCCAATGTTGACTTGATAGGATCAGATTTTCTAGGTTTGGTTACTATTACGAAAGCCTAAATAGAGAGCATTAGTATGTTTGAATATGACGTATATGCTATAATGTAATTAATGGCATGAATGAGTATGCATCCCTACCTAGTGTCTAATGTGTTTTTATAGAAAAGATTTCTCATATAGGTTGACACTTGTACACTTATGCAATGAAAGAACTGAAGTATAAAAAAGATGGTGAAATGACCTAAATGTATATTTTAAAGGATTCTCACAATAATGTACAGACAAATACCCTGTATGAGGATTATAGTAAATAAAGGGACACTTGGAAAGGTGTTCCAGAAAGTCCCTAACTAATATTCTTGAATAAAATATGCTATGTCCATATGAAAGGGTTTCTCACATGTCTAGGTTGAGAATGCTCATCTATGACCTATGATCTAAGGTCATATAGGAGTCAATCTCCTAAGACCTATGTTCTATCATGTAATGTAATAAAGAATTTTCAATAAATGGAACTTATATTAGCGTCGAATGAACTTGACAATGAGAGGTGTTGGCTTCCTTTGGAGGAAGATTCACCATTTGTTTCTCAAAAGGTGTTGACTTCCCTTGGAGTCACATTCAACTATGGTTCCACATCAGGTGTTGATTTTCTTGAAAAACATTAATAAATGGTTTCTCATGATATAGGCCTCCTGGGTAATAGAGCTTTATTGGGTTTAAGTATAATCGCAAGTTCCATAACTATGCTTACCACATAGGGATCTGAATTGAATTCACTTAGTGTATCTAGCATGTGTTAATGTTCTTATTTAACTCGGTAACAAAAACCCCATCCCATTGTTTAAAGAGCTACTACACAAACACCTGCCATGTTTAGCACCCCTGGTCTACTGTAAATGGTCAAGTAAAGTAGGAACCTAACTATGATAACCTAAGGGTAGTTTCATTGTTGTAGGTGGGGGTTATGGGAGACTCGTCACCATAGCATTGCACAAGTAGCTCTTTAGGATGTTCTAAGAAAGTGCTCTAAGGTGTATGATTATGTTTATGTTCCTTTAATGCATGTAATGTAGTATTGTCCTACGTGATGAAAGAAAGTGCATGGTATGAGTCTATTGTAGAAGCGTCTTGTCTTATTGCATATGTTGGTCTTAATGACTAACGATGAATGTCGTGGCGTTGACATATAAAGTTGTCTATGTTGCTATGTAATTGTATGAAATGGATTTGTTAAAGCTTATGGGTCCACGCTATGTTTACGAATGTATGTGTGGGTGTGGGGGGATTTCACATTGACATTGCACTAGTATAATTAGATTGGGATTAATAAGTAAAGGGCTTAGAATATGCTTTCTATGAAGTTTAAGTAGATATCCTTGACCAAAGTGGAACGGAGTTCATTGTCATGTCCTTATGGTCTTTACTTGAATGTGTTTTGTAGTGTGCTATACTTCTATGATGGTATGTATTGGCTTATAGAGGTTATATATATGACTTCCTTGTAATCTTAAGGTGATGCATTGCACCAAGTAACACTAGAGTGTTACTTGGGGGAATCAGGAATTACAGAATAAATAATTTACTATAAATGAAAAGAGATCCCACATTATAAAAAAGGAATATGCATATCTGTACTGTTACTCTAAAATGCCTAAAAACGCAATGTTATTTTTATATTATGTTTTGACATTGAAATAATGCCATACAGGTAGTGAAGTAATCGTAAATATAAATGCTTAATGTATCAAGTTTTTATGAATATTTCACAAAGGCATGGTACCTCCCGTATTTCAAGAAAAAAAAATGTCCTTTTTAAAATGCATGTTTTTGCATGGTAACCATACTTAGTGCAATTCTATTAGTCTAAGTCCTTCTTTTCTACTTTTTTCACAAACTATATGTTATGAATACTTAAGCGATATCTCTAAGCTGAGGAGCTTGATATGTATTTTCCAAACTCAAGGAAAGGAATCCTTAAGTCCTAGGATTTCATAATGTCTTGCTTACTTTAAAGTCAATTTAATATTGTAGTAATGTATTATGTTTTAAGGGCCTTATCCTTATTGTAATCTAATGATGTTGAGTCTAGGATGACAAAAGAGACAAGAGTCATTAACTATGTATTATGATATTTCTTACATAAATCAAGTGTTGTTTTTAGAATATGATATTCTGTTAAAGTTTAATATTTTCCCCTAAAATTACCTATTAAAATGCGATGAATGATGACTATGGCCTTGTATAAAGCCTCCGACAGGTCAGGTACTCCATAATACTTCTAAGTATTCCAATCGACGGGGCGTCGATGACCACCTTCAATGGACAATTAGCCATTTATTTGTGAGGTCCATTTGGAACCAATTATCTGTCGGCAAACGACGTTCCTACATGATCGTTTTCCCTTGGATGTCGATAGCCAACAACCCTTGGGTTCGCACAACCGACGTTTCCAGAAAAGCTATTTTGCTGCCGTTTTTTAGGTTTCGTTAAATTAATTTATTAGGTGGTTAGATAATAGTTAGGTGTCACATCCCTAGCGCATACCCTAGAAGATATTTCACTCTCGGAGTGCCAACGACGTACTTGACCTCTTGCAGGTTTCATACAATCCCTTTTGCATCATTCACCACAGATACATATATGAAAAGTAGTGTGGAATTAATACTTTTGACAAACCTTCAAATAGTCTTTCAAAATATCAATCATATAAAATAAAAGTAAACACTAAGTCTCATATCATCAAATCTTAGACTTAGGTACACTTGGGATACGGCTCATATAATCGAAATATTGTACTATAAGTCTATTCCAATGCTTTAATAGAAGAAACTCTAAAGACACATATGCTCTCTAGTAAAATGAGGGCATACTTCAACTTGCTTGAACTATACACTTACAGTACACAAAAACACAAAACGTATCTGATATGAAATTAACCTCACCAAGGTTAGCAAAGGACATTATTAATTAATTATAGAGGAGAACGCCCACACACCCTCTTCAAGATTACGTAAATGATCATTAGGACTTTCTAAGATTACATCATGTCTAAGGTATCGACCAACTTCCCTCACTAAGCATTTCAGATTTTCCATTGTAAAGACATCAGTAGATCATCCTTTATTGCCTCCTTCACACATTGAAAACAGTAGGGACAATACCTTCAGATACCCTCAATTAGGTATTCATTCATTCACATGCTTCCTATACAGAAGTCATTACTTTATAGTTTCAACTAAGAGGAATTCCTCACATAAAGACCGTCACATAATAGTCTTGAGAGATCTAGGGACTCACTAACTAAAATCTTCATGATACTAAAGGTGAAATGGCCGGGACGTCCATAGCCAAACCACCTAAACTTCATTGAATTTAAAACCTAGTGACATCACAGAATGATAGAATCGCAATAACTGACATAGACGAGGCTATCAAGAATGCATACGGAGTAGTAAGGCCCGCTCCAATGGAGGGTGTCCCCTACTTGCCAATATCCATAACTTAACACATCCCAGGTAAGCACCTGTTAATGAATATGAGGGTTTATTTTCACTTTCACTAGTCTCATTCTAATCACATCAAAATGAAGATCTAATTACGTCAAAAAACGAAAATGTATGGCCGCGTACCCCCAAGTCATTCTCCCACTTCAATCCATTAGCTTAAATATCAAGATTAAATTAAAAAAGGCCCTTAGTTCATGGCCATTGATAATCAATGAAATACAATTATCACTAATAATCATGATATAATCCAATTCAACATAGATTATCAATCTTATGCATCCATACATCAATCCAATACAATAACTTACATCATTCAAAAAGCCAATAGAAAAAAACCACTAGAAGTCATAAACATTAAGAAAAGATCATCATATCCCATAATATTGCAGCAATTTTAAGGCGTAGATATTTGCATGGTATGATTATTTTAGATTAGAATAATCACATTAAATCAATTCAATCCTTGAACAATGTCAAAATATTTTCGCAATAACCCAATGGTTAGATGAATGAAAATTGAACAAATTCATATTGAAGAGTTTAGAAATATCTTCGGAAATTGGACTCCTTTGATGAATAGAGTTTCAAGCATGTTATAGCAACCTCCACATGATGTTAATCATACAATTTAATGAAGAATAACCTCTCAAATCTCCAATGCAATCTTTTCCTTGAGTTTTGCCTTCAATGGATTTCTAAAGAATTTCTTAGAGATTTTGGGTTTTTGATTTGGATGAATGAATTCATCTAGATGTTTAGGAATTACATAGTTATTTAAAATACCCTTAAGTAACCTCTGAAACTACTATTTCTACGTGGGGTGAAGTTACCAATTCACCCTCTCACTTAACAATGAAGAAGGGGAATTGCAGGCACAAACAAACCTTGGCCATCGACAACCCGTTTCCAAACAAACGGACCGTCCTGCTGGTCCATGGTTTGGCACTAAGGATAGTCATTGGAATATTTTCATTACACTTCTATGTCTTGACCAACGACCTCCATCGACGAGGCATCGACCAGCCTAGTAGCCGTCGATTGCCTCCGTCGTTTGAGGCTAGTCTTGACCATCTTTTGATCAAATGAAGGGCCTTCCTCAAGATCCTTTGTTGTTCTAGGGTTTGTTTCAAATCAAATATGATTGTATACGATTTTGGACCTCCATAGAAGTTTCATGCAAAAGAACACCGTTAAATCGATTTTTTTGAAAAACATGATAAGACCACAAACGTCCCCTCCCCGGTTTAAAGAAAACTTCACAAACATCAGGGAAACGTTTGACCTCAAACTTTATGAACATGTGAAAAAGTTGCCGATAAACAACTATATTATTAACTAATATAAGGACCTCTTTAGCACCAAGAAATCAACTATTGGTCACACTGGTGAATGTTGTCTAACGTTCTTAGTATCCTTTTACGTTTGATTTGACATGCAGTAACCTTTAGGACCATTGCTTCCCTACCACACTTAATCAACTAATTAGGACCTAGAATCTCATTTAAAACCATATTAGGAGCAACCAACCTAAGTCATTTTAGAGGTGTCACATTAGGGATTAAGGGAGGTGTGAATTGAGTTAGTTAATGACCTATATAAATATTCTAGCCTAATTAAACTAACATGACACTTGTAATTTCCAAAACCCAATTACTCTTCCTTGTCTCTTCTCTCTTTCTCTCCCATGTAGAAGAACACTATAGAAGACCATGGTCAAGGTGGTTCTAGGGCTGCAAAAGATCAAGGTCGCTCCATCAATCTTCAAGATTTAACATGGTATGTGTACTATTAACCTTTTGTATTCATTCCCAAAGGGTTCTTCCAAAATTGATTTCAAAAGATGAGTTTTGATGGGGTTTATTCCCAATAAACGAAATTGATCTTTATAATTGCTTTACTTATGTTTTCTTTTTGTAGGATTAGATATGAATGCCGTTGACTAAAATTACAGTATTTCTTGATGTTTGGATGGTATAGTTTGTAGAAGATGACTTCACTAACGACTGGGTGTGATTCTTGGACTACAAAAATTTTGTTAGTATGACAAATCTTTACTTGGTTACTGCATGAATTAACTATCCTATGATATTGTTATACAAATTAACGAGTGACTTAAGGTTTGTTGATGGTAAGACCATGATGATGGGTTTTAAAGAGAAAGAGGTAAGAATTTGTGACCTTGAAATTCTAATTCTATTGTGATGACTTATTACTTATGATGTTTATTCAATTGAAGTATATGTGTTGTGATTGGATTGAATAGGATGGATTATATTGGGTTTTTTTTATTGACTGTCTTCTTGACTTGGTGAATTGTGAGGATCATATTAGCATGTAAATATATGAGGATGATGTTGATTCTTTATGTTCATTACTATGATCTATTAATATACGGTTTGATCTTACTTGACGGATGTATGAACAAGGGGTTAGCTCTTTGGCCTCTGGACCTAAATGAAGTTTAGATAATAATGGATGACTTTAAAGACAAGTAAAATAAGTTCAAGAGTTAGAGCCTAACTAGGGTGACCTTAAGAGTTTCTTACTTAGACTAGGAGGAGTAGGAACTCTATCTATGTTTCATTAGTTGGACTTGATAAAAGCCCTTAGAGTAGTCTCCCCCCCCACCTTCTCCATCCCCCCCTCCCTTCTTCTCACCTCCCCCCCCCTTCCTTTATTCTTTTCTTCTGCTCCCCCCCCCCCTCTACTCCCTCTCCCCTTCCCCCCCCTCGCCCCCTCCCTCCTCCCCACCCCCACCCCCCTCCCCCTTTCCCCCCCCCCACTCCCCTCCCCCCCCTCCTCCCCACCCCCCTCCCCCCCCCCCCCCCTTCCCCCCCCCCCCCCCCCCCCCCCTCTGCCCTTACCCCCCCTTCCTCCCCCTCCTCCCCCCCCCCCCTCCTCTCCCCCTTCCTCCCCTCCTTTCATTTTTCTCCCCCCCCATTCCCCCCCCCCCCCCCTCTTTTTCCCCCCCTACTTCCCCCCAGCCCCCCCCCCCCCGCCCCCCCCCTCCTCCCACCCCCCCACCCCCTACCCACCCCCCACTCCTCCACCCCCCCTCTTCCCCCCCCATCTCTCCTCCCTCTACCACCTCCCTACCCCCCCTCCCTCTCCCCCCCCCCCCCTCCTCCTCCCCTCCCCCCCCCCTACTCCCCCTCCTCCCCCCCCCCACCCCCCCCCCCCGTCCCCCCCCCCATTCCCTCCCCTCCCCCCCCACCCCTACCCCCCCGTCCCGCCTCTTCCGCTCCTCCTTCCCCCCCCTGCGTTCCACCCCCCCCCTTCGTCCCCCTCCCTCCCCCCCTCACCCCCCTACCCTCTCCTCCCTTCCCGCGCACCCGCCTCCCCCATACCCTCCCATTCCTCCCCCCTCTCCTCCCCCCCCCCCCCCCCCCCTCCCCTCCCCCCCCCCCCCCCCCCCCCCTCCTCCCTCCTTCCCTTCCCCCCCCCCCCCCCCCCCCCCCTTCCTCCTCCCCCCCTCTCTCCACCTTGTCACTCACCCCCCCCCCCCCCCCTCCCCCCTCCCCCCCCCTCCCCCCTCCCCCCCCCCCCCCCCCCCCAGGTAGGGGATATGCGAAAACCTTTATCTATGCCCCTTCACTAGTTTGCCTGCCCCCCCCCTCGAGCGACAGCCTTAGGGACGATTGTTTTTGTGTCCGATAATGTATATGTTGACCTTTAAATGTTGAGGTTACTATAAGCTACATGCTGGAAGTAGGCTTACTTTGGTACGCGGGGGGTCCTTTGTTTTTTGTTTACTTGATAAGTGAGGTTATGGGGATTTAATGGTCAGTAGAAAATTGTAGGAATTATAAGGGGTTATGGGGTAAGGGTCTTCGTGCATGTTGTTCAAATCATTTGACGTCATGATATATTCTAAATGTGTAATGTTTATGTTGTTTGGTATAACTAGGTGATTTTGAGTAATATGGTATTATAATTAGCTTATTGATTATTTGTTCATATGGTTCCTTAAAGTGCATAAAAACACAGTAAAATGCATTCTTTATCAAATTGTACCTTTTGACATGATTTGAGTGTTATGTGTGATATGTTTCCATGCTTACAAAGTTGTGTGCTACCAATATTTTCTCCCCTTCCACCCAATATATTATGTTTCGGTCGTTAAAGGGATTGTGACAAATTTTGAAGGAAGACTTGCTCTCCATGTTTGGTAGGTCCTCAATTTCCTTTGACAAAGCACTATCACAACCTATGATGTGTTCTGTTAGAAACTTCTAGTTCATTCCTTTCGATTTAAGTCTTAAACATGATTAAGGCCTTATGTAAACTTTATTGTATGATGTATGTTTCTTTTTGAATGCAAATTTTTATAGTCTAGATAAGATAGTGATTAAATGAGACATCCGTTTTTTTTATATCTTGATAAGATGGCTATAGTTTATATATGTGCCATAAAAGTAGAAGACTATGTTATCTTCTTATTTGAAGGGTCTATGTATACTTGATACGAATAGACGATTTGTATGCGAGAGGTCTCTATAAACCTCATGATAGATAGAAGAGAAGTTTTAAATTTTTCCGCATTTTTAACCTAGGATGTGTAATGATGTAAACAAAGAGACTAGTCTTAGTCCTCTCTGAGGAGAATAACACCAGTTACATCTAGGGGTGCTCCCCGGATGTGACAAACATGTATAAAGCATGCAGTTTAATATTTAGAGTGAGGTCTCATTATACCTACGTCTATGTAGATTATCATTCCATAATGTGAAGGGCACACACCCTTGATGAACTAGGAAACTAATGATAGGTGAGGAAAAAAATTTCTTATGTTTCTTGAAAAATCTAATATCTCTTGCCTTCAAAACCTATCATTTTATAGTGATGATAGGCAAGGAATACTTGAAGAATCTACACATTGAAATCTCCCGATGCAAGAATCCAATGCAATAAACAGCACACTCCTCTTGAAAGCAAGTCCTAGAAGTTGCTTAATGATGACCAAGATACCCGGCAATCTCCGCCCTTTTTACAGATGTGACCATAAGGTGTCCTTTCTAAAAATTTCCCCAAGACCCATTACCACACAAGAACAAGGACTCACCACTCAAGCACAAGCAAATAACGATTCTCCCTCTCCTCCCCAACGCTAATTGGGAGGTGGTAACCCCGTGGAAAAAAAGAAGTTCGCACCCATGGCCCTCCCATTCGACCCGGACCTTGCACTAGTATGAATCCCCCCACCCCTCCTTTGTAGATCCAATGTGGAGGAAGACAACCAATAGTTCATTGATAAAACTTTCAAAATTATCAATGATATGGGGTTGACTACTAGTGAGAAGGTCAAGTTTGCCACCTACCAACTCAAACACGTGGTGTCTCTGGACAGGTTGAAAGAGTTGAAGGCTCAACTCAAAGATCATTTAGATAAATGTTTTATTTTGCCTAGTATATCTCCATGGGATTCTTCGGTACTATTTGTGAAAAAGAAGGACGGGTCTCTTAGTATGTGTATCGACTACCGTCAACTCAACAAAGTCACAATCAAAAACAAGTATCTTCTTCTTAGGATTGATGATTTATTTGATCAACTCCTAGTTTCGAGTTACTTTTCTAAGGTCTACTTGAGATCAGGATATTATCATATTAGGGTGAGAGGAAAAAAAAAGATATACCCAAAATTGTGCTTCCTTTTGAACAAGGTATGGTCATTATGAGGCCTTCTTTATGTCCTTGATTCCGCCGTTTGTCCCTGTTTGGTGGCGTTTATCGATAGCTCATGAATTTAGAGTTTCTGTGATAGTAGGACGTAGGCTTTCGTGATAAATATATTGACTTCTTAATAGGTGTTTCGAAGAACGAAGGAAGTTCATGTGGATCCGCCGGTCAGTAGGGTGGTTCTTGCAACAGGATTTTTAAAGAACAATCTTCTCAATCTTACTCTTTGCCAAACCCTTGTAACTTTAAATGTGATCATGTTGTGGTTGTAGTCTTTTTTTCCTTTCTTTTTCTCCAATGGTCCCCTGTGCTTACTGCCTTTCTTGGGATGTTATTATAGTGAAGGTGTTTAGGAGATTCAATACCTTCTATCAAGTTCAATTCTCCCAGATTAAGCGTAAAGGAATCTTCAAGGGGCCTCATAAATGATAGTACCCTTATGCTGTCACAAGTAGGCACTAACACTACCCTTCAACTCAATTGAACATCAAAGATAAACATAAATATAAATAAGCCTAACACTTTCCTATTATGATTTAATTTAATAAATTCTTAAAATTATAACCTTATCAACTCTTAGAGAACCTTATTAGATAACCTCATGAAATGGAAACTCCTTCTTTTTTCACAAATTATAAATCCTTGCAACACTCATGAAATTACACCTTAATTCTTGTACTATCCTTGTAGCAATCACAAGATAAGAAATGTCTTTCCAAAATAAGAACTTTATAACTTTTAACCCTACCATGCTTAGAACTACATCACCATACAATTTCATATCACAATACTTTTAATTAATCTCATAAATCACACATATCATAAATGAAATCACATCACATCTTAAAACTATACTCCCCTGTACTCTTTAAACCCCCCCTATCCTCAGCACAACAACACCTGTTCCCCTACAAAACCTTCGAAAAAAACGGGTCCCATTGTTCTCAAGCCAATGCCCTCCGACCCACGTTTTGAAAATTCACTCGTGGGGCCAATTTTTCCGCGTATTTGCAGATTCCCCGGTCCCTCTCGCTCAGATTATTCTTCTTTTTGCGACAGTTCATTCTTTATTTTGTATGATGCGAACTAGACGCGACCTACGCACTAACAGATAACCTCTAAAGCCATACAGTCACTTCCGAAGTTGAAACTTCATTCGTTCCCTTATTACCTTCTTACCAACCAGTCCCCCTGTGTCCCCGCACCCACTATATAGAACGAGGCCTCTACTAAGACGATTAGCTTCCACCATAGACTCGTAACGACTTTACCCTCACAACTACACTCTTCCTGACCTCCCCTCCATAAAACTACCCGAATGATCATATAACACCCAGTTTGTTAATGACAAATAGTACCTCACAAGAAAGGATCACCTATGCCTAGGATGACCCCCGATTGGCATACGCCGCGCACACCTTTCCACAAGCCTACTCCTGCTAACAACCGCCTTAGATAACATTCATTACACTGGACATAAAAGGCCTAGTGCAAAATTAAAAAACCAACCCCTAAATCACCAATGAAATAATAACACCCCCACGGAACATGTTTAATAATGGCCCAAATGATGATCTTGTATCACAAGACAAACTTAAAGACCGACACAATCCTTCCCCCACATTTAGGGACCACGACCTCTATTAAGTCTGGAAAATATATATAAGTCCAAATACATAATCTAAGAAATAAAACTATGTCTCGAATAAATGAGAACATACTTCCCCCAGTTCCGAGATAAATCTTTCCCAAAGCTTGTATTCTATTTCTTAAACCCTCCCTGCATCAAAACCCATTTAAAACCTTTTATTATGTATAGGAAGGATGGGGTTAGTACACAACCATGTACCTCCTAGTTATGGTACATGCTTAAAACCAATGAAAAAGGGACATTTACGTGCAGTAGCCTTTTTTGCCTTTCACCAATCAAGTTACTAGCTACCCTTGTCACTGCACTTATATCGCTCTTGAAATACAAGTCTCCGAAACCGACGAGACCTTAAACCTATACTCCCCTAGCACACCCTCGCACTAACCTTTTTACCCACCCACATCGCCCCCCCATACTTACAGTAACATCTAATGTATGATACTGAAAACAGTGAATGAAAATTTACTAGTGAAAACAGCAATCACAAACATATTGATCCTGCTTTCCCTTTGCGGTTCCTAACGAGTTATCCTCGACTCATCAGCGCCTACCCAATTTAAGCATCATGACGGCGAATCGACTCTTTATACCTACCGCGTATTTTCCCTAAATGCAATTATAAACGATTTGTGTTTTTAATATCACCAAACATTCTTACCTCGCCCCCCAGCCTGGGAAACACAGTCAAACAAACGCCCGATCTTGCCCCCTACACCACCATGAGAAGACACCACTTCCTACCATTTACAGACTCTCACATCAGTGCCCACACAATCCCAAAGACCCGCCCGCACTTTGTTGTGGACCACCTAAATTTAATGTGAGATCCTAGACTCCATCCTACCACTCCCACTTAGTGAACCTTGATGATTCCCTTGGGACTAGTACACTTCATGTATCCTCTTAACTTCATTAAAGGAAATTAGATTTAACTTTGTTTCGTAATCTATGTGACCCCCTCCATGCCTAACTTTAAGTTAATCTAATTCATGTGCCAAACACATGATAAACTCATTCTATAACTTCATATAAAAAGCATCAAGACTCCCGCATTTCGGAATTTCTAATTCAGCTGCACGGATGATATTTCACATACGACCACCTTCCCAAGTAGTACATTATTTTTAGGAAAAAACAAACCCAACTTATTTTTAATTTTTTGGTGGAGGAATGCTTTAACCGGACATAGACCAATGACCCGCAGCTACATAGCATCCCCTCCGATACTATACCACATATGGAGGAAGGCTCCACACTTACCTGGGAATGGGGCCTCCACGTTAATTAGCTTTCCATGGATTTCCTAAAGATACACCTATGCAGGCGCACATAGTTAACGCGACCCCCGATAAGGAGATTTCTACTAACTAACTATTTTTCTACTCAACGAGGAAGTCCTTGTTTTAAGAGGTAATTGGTTAAAAACATTCTTAACTTCACGGAGTGTAAACCACCCTTCTTTAGATAGTGGGTGCTAGGCATAACTACCCCAAAGATTCCTTAAACATATACTTATTAGAAAAGGGATAGATAATAATAAACCACATGTTAACTCATGATAGGTACTTATCCCTAGATGTTACATTGGAATACCACATCTCAATTCACGAAGGGTATCAAACCTCCAACTTATCTTAGAAAGATCTTGGGAATTGTGAAGTTGATGCTAAACAGTCCATCTCATGTCAACATTACTGTTCACGTTAAAACTCCCCCTTTCCATTCATATTCTTTAACTTCATTCATTCTTCGTTTAATATGTGAGTGTGTGTACATGTGAGTACATGTTTCACATATATCATCACTTTCATAACATTTGCTTGTAAACATGCTTACATCTTCTTTCATTATATTACACACTTTTTTCCGCTCACGTTATCCCGTAGTTAATTTAGACATTATGTCTAGCATACTACACACAACAAGCTTCATAAAGATATAAACAAGAACAACCTCATTATCATCTTACTTCGCATTCCAAGCATCATAAAAGCACACCAACAAGAACAACATTATTATCATAATACTTCACATATTATGCCTTCATGGACTCATTAATCATACACAAGTAGATTCACATGCATATATTTTAATTAAACACTGCCACCAAATGTGGACCATACCACTGAAGAGCATTTCATTGTAAGAGTTAAGTAAAGTAACCAACTTACCATTGATCAAAGCTTTCACCACCTAAAATCATTCATCAATAATACATCATAAATTAACAATTATGGATGTATCTAAGTAACACTATAAGCATAAAGAAACTATAACTCTAATATTATAAAAATCATGCTCATTAGACCTATTTCATAAGTCAAAAGTTGATATAAAGCAATAACATGGTTTTGTTGAAGTTTTTGCATAAAAATTATAAACTAACATTAGAAATAGCATATTTGAATCCTTTGCAACATTTTCATGCAAAAACCATACTTAGAGTCCTAGATAGGAGAAGTTAGGGTTTTAAAACCTCTTGAATCATAGAAAATGCTTTCTGGAATGTAACGAGAGTTTCAAGAATGATAATACCTTAAGAGAATAAAAATCCTGAATAATTTGATGAAGAAACGTCTACGTCAGACCTCCAGACCCTCCTTTTTGGTCCCCCCCCCCAGCTCTATTTGGTTTTTGAGAGTCATTGTAGAGGAGAACAGTTTGGTGTTTAAGAATATGATGTCTAAAAGTATCTTAGTGTTTGACATCCCTTAATAGACGTGAAAGGACCCTAAAAATATCTCCTAGGCCATAAAATACTTGGGGTCAATTTACCAAACACCCCAAGCCAAGGTAGTGTTTTTGCATGTTTTCATAGCACCATTGGCAGGCGCCTCCTCATAGACAGGACATCGATGCATCCACGCCCCATTGATGAGGGATCGTGGGTTGATTCTAAAACTCAAAAAACCTACAGACATGCTGGTTAAATCAACGGATAAAGTCCACGAGTGGTCGATTGGTCTACTGGCCATCGACTGGTTCGTTGTTGAACATTGTTTAGGAAGTTTTTGGCTATAAGTCTTGGGCCCTTCTTTAGGGCCCCTTGTTGATCTTAGGTGAGGTCGAACCCGGACGTTAAACAACTATATGAAGTAATCTAGGTCTTATTAACATCCCACATAAATTTTTATTAAAATGAATACGTAAAGCCTACTAACACTCACAAAGATACACAAGCACTTTCTAAGACACATATTCTTCACGTCATGGACGTTCTTGGACGTTTGACCTCCAAACATAAAGAAAATCCACACACTGCCTAAGAACATATAACTCATTTTACCATATAAATAACTCCTGAAACATTCACTAAACTCTTGTTCACCTTAGTTCATTTTAGGTTGTTACATCATCGCAATTAACTTTTCAAGTCAAAAGCTCTCAACATATCTTCTAATGTTTGGATGGTGCGCTCCGCTTTTCCATTCGTTTGAGGGTAAAAATGGCACAAAATTTCACTTTATTACCAAGACCACTTTCAAAAGACCTCCAAAAGTTGTAAGTATATTGCCCTCTATCCAAAATGATCGACAAAGGGACCCTATGCAACCTTACGATCTCCATAATATACAATCTAGCATACTCCTCCGCTGAATAAGAAACTTTAACAGGATGAAAGTGGGACGATTTGGTAGAGCTATACACAATGAACCAAATGGAGTAATGTTGACAACGTGATTGAGGCAAACCTACAACAAACTCAATGTTTACATCTTCCCACTTTTAAGTGGGGACATAATATTTTGTCATATGACAGGAGTTTCGTAATTTGCCGAGTAATATAGGAGGTTTGTTTAGGGATTGGAGATAATAGAAGTAATTCTTCTTACGACATACCGAAACAATATCCGACGAACTCTTTTGATCATCTTGAGATTGGATAGCATACAAGTAATTCTTCTTACGAGCATCAAGATTTTGAGCAGTTGCTTGGGCTTGAGTATTTTCCCTTTTTTTTAGATTTAATCATGAGGCAATCCTTTTTTGGGTGGACAGTGTTACCAGAACCATAATAATTACCCGTTACAACCAGTCACTTGCCTTCATGATTTTTTACCGAACATTGCCCAAATATGCTTCTCAATATAAGAACAACCACTTTTTCCCTCCCCAGTCTTGGGCGTAGACACCTCACCCTGGTTGAATCGATGGAGTTTAGGAGGGATCGTGGTTGTAAAATCACTTATTCATTACTTCGGTGTCCATAAACCTCAAATATAGTCAAGAAATAACTTCAGTTTATGTAGTTGTCCTCTTCATTCAATCCTACCACTGCTTAAGCTTTTTTTCCTCAATTCAGCATAAACCATGAGAAGAGAGATGTCCATGCTAGGCATGATCATAGCTTATGTACATTCACTAACCACAATGTCGCATATACTTATAACAAATTTATTCGTCTTAGCCCTAGAATCCTCAACTATAGTAGGATCATGTTTGGATAGTTGAATGAACTTGAGGCTATTGTCCTTCACACTTATACCACCTTGAAGAATATTGAATAATTCTTGAATTTTGCTCTCCCTCAATTTCAATGGAAAGAACCTATCAAGGAAAGTCATCTTGAATGATGCCCGACAAACTGGACCTTCTCCAATGGGCCTCTCAACTTTCAATTATTCGTACACTTGACCCACATGTTAGAGTTGATAGGAGGCTAGTTCCACCTTTTCTTGAGAAGTCACAACCATATCATCCAGAACCATGAACATTTCATCCATGAACCCTTGCTGGTCCTTCTCCACTTTGGATCCAAAGAAACTGGGGGGGGGGGTTCATTCTTGTGAAATCCCTAATTGTTGAAACGGTAGTGTTAGCATTGATGTTCACCTGCACCCTTGTAACCCTAACAACTTGAGTGGCTAACACTTGAGTCAAGATATGAATAGTAACCTTTATGAAACGTTAAATATAACCCCTTCTTTAATATGATCTTCAAGGGGAAGCACCTAATTCACGTTCTGCTCTATGGCCTTTTAAGCATTGTTTCTCTTTGTATTCATTGCCTATAAGCATAAGAAAAGGAATATAATAAAGGACTAGATAGATTTTAATACTCTTAGGCACGACTAAAGAATTAAAAAAGAGTGAGAGTTCCTAAGAATCACATAGTATCTCATTCCTAAGTGTGGCGTTTCATACTCTTGAATAAGACTCTATTTGACGTGGTATGTTGTGACATTAATCATATATTATTCTGAACTCTGTTACAAGTTTGTAACGACCCTAGAGCATCCCCTAGTAGTTAACAGCGAATTCGACCTCGAGAAAGTCTTATACAAGCCCTTAGAATGTATTATAGACTAGAAAAAATGGCAAAAAATTTTAACTTTTGCTTTGTTAGTTCAAATTCACTTCATATAAGAAAATACATCTAACTTCATCACATCTAGACATAAAGGAATAGAAAATTGGGACTTAGCCCATACGCGAACAGCTCGAATTAGAAAACCACATTTTTTTCTTTCAAACATATCAAACTTAGAAAGATAGAATATGTCTTTTTTTCCTTGGACATAAGGAACCACCAACTTGGAGAAGCAATTCCAAGTGTCTTCAGAAGTGAACTTTAAATTTTTAACGTCCAGAACCTACATTGTTTGAGAAAAACAAAAGAAAATAAGGGTTAGTACATCATACGTACTAAGTATGATTTCTATGCATAACAATGATCAATACATGTATAAAAGGATAATTTAGTCAAAATATGCCTTTTACCAAGTAAATTCTATATACACATAACATAAGTATCATAAGCAAACCCAATCATGGTAGCATCACAACACGTAGACAAGGCAAGCAATACTACAAGGAATAGATCCCAATAACCCTATCCAAAGCTAGGTATCTCATTAAGAAACCATAATACAAACCATTCATGATATCAATTTCATCTGAATGCATTTTCAGAAAGATTCATACATAGATATAACATAAAATAATAATCAAACATAATCATGATAGAGTGCTTTAAAATCTTGTGTAACGACCCTAGAGCACACCCTAGAAGATAGTGCAACCTTCGAATCGTCACATGGGGTACTTGACCTCTTCAAGGTCTTGTAGAAGCCCGTTGCCGTCATTCATTTTATACATGCATGAACAATAGTGGGGAACTAAAACTTTTAACACTAATAATATCTCAAAACATGTTTCATATAAAACAATAAGAAAACTACGTCTCCTCATATGTCAATCATAGACTCGAGAATACTTGGGATACGACCCATACAACCGAACATAAAAAATTAATGTCTATTAAAATACTTCAATAAAATAAGTTTAAAGATGATAATGTCCTCTAATAGAGTTAGGACATACCTCAACATTGCTGAGTCTAGATTCCAAGCTTTGCTTCAAGATGCCTCTCACTTTCAACCTACAACTTAAAATATAGACAAAGAGTGTGAAATTAGTACTACGCATGTACCAAGTATGGTATAATGAAAAATATCATGATAAATGGACGTTTATATAGAATATGCTCTTTTAAAGTAAACTTCATAACATAAGTATAAGATACCACACATAACATCTAGAACACTTGAAAACACATATACACAAGACTCTCCTACAAAAGGTGATTCTAAGGCTCACTTGAGTAAGTTATGAAACGACCGCACATACAATTCCTTCACACACCAAAGAGATCTTTAGACTACCTAAGATAAGATTATTCCCATTTCATTGGTTAAACTACCTAACTGTAATTTCTCTAAATATAACACTTCAAAAATTCAAGGTGTGTATTCAAGCCTAAAATGAGTGTCATGAGGTGTATACACTATTTCAAGAGTCACTTTAATTAAAATAGGTCATTTATAAAGTTTAGAAACAAAAACGTCTAAGAATGTCATGAAGTTCGAAAAACTAACTCATGGAGGTACTAGTGTGACTTTTTGCATATTTTACTAGCTTTTAGGAGTCATAAATCCATGAAAAATTGGTTGAAGGGTGGATATCATGTGTTTAAGTCAATTCATGGTTGAAAAGTCCTGGTACGACTCCCCAAGGACAAACTAAGAGACCTTGAGTTGCACGTTGAAGTCAATACTGTCTGGGCAGTGTGTACCGATGAGAGGCAATCAATGATTCGTGTGTCGATCGACATGGATTCATCGCCAAACCTCGACAGAAACATAAAAAAAAATTATCCCTCACCTGCACAATTCTCTGATCAAAACCACCAGTGTGCAGCAAAGAGGGAGGGCCAGCCGTTGACGGACGGATCGTGGTCTCGTGATGGGGCCTGTAATTCTTGCACGTTTTTAATTTTTTCTTAATTAATTGATTAAGAGGTTTATTTAGGTATTAATAGAAGTCTAATTATGTTAACTAATCCCCCATATAAAGAACCCAACCCCATTAGTCTAATTACAACTTTCAAAATAAAACTCTCTTCCTTCTCTCTTCTTTTTCTCTCTATTGAAGACCAAGCTAGGGAAGATTTTTGGGGCAGTAAAGGGGAGATTACACAATCAATTCATCATCAAACGTCGAGGTATGGGATCTAATTAATCTTTGAGACCTCTTTCCTCAAAGGGTTCCTTCAAATTATTTTCAGAAGTTGAGTTTTCATGTGGGACTTTCTCAATCTCGAAAATTATGTTATGAATTGTTTTTTATGGTTTATTTTGAGTAATTTGAATATATTAACATGGATTCTATATTAATAATGATATATCTTGATGGTTTGGTTTGGTTTGTAGATGATGACCCTTAACCATAGGTTTGATTTTGTATTTGATTTAATTGACTTAGTTATTGGTTGAACTACTGCAAGATGATGTTTTACACTAATCATGAACAAAATAGGGTGAATTTTAGTCTCTGATACTAGTTCTTGATAAGTGATCTACGTTGTGAAGTAAGTTTTGAATTGACATAAGCATCTTGTCTTAAGCTATGATCTATTATTGAATTGTGATGTAGTGATTCTTCTAGTCTTATTATCATGTTGATTATTGAATTATGGTAATGTATACAAAAATAGGGGTTCAATTGAGGGTCTATTGTACGACCTTGATGATTAACTAACTATGAGGAGAACTTTCGTATGTCTATGATCGTCTAAAGCATTTTTCTTTTACTTTCCCAAATTGTGGTTAATTTGTGGATTAAGGTCATGATTAGTATTGGGATGCTTGGATTAGAGATTGATAGGTGATTATGAGTCGAATTTAAATGCCTGATCATGTTGTGAGGTGTTTGTTTTTAAGGTGTAATGTTATAGGGAGGGTGAATGAATTACCAATTGCCTTATCCTGATATGAGATGTTATGGGTGCTAACCTCAACCTTATGAATTTGCAATGAAAGGATTTATACATATGCTATTCTTATTGACCAGTGGATGATGATGATTATACAAGGGGTAGACCCTATGAACTAAACTAAGTTATTATTGATAATAAAGGCTTAAAGACATTTCAAAAAGGGACTCTATCTTAGCACCGAGTAAACTAGATTGTAGGATCACTAATGTACTCTAGAGATTGGAGGCTAAAATACATGTAGCATAAAAAGGGTCTCAGTGATATCTGCTACTTTTCGAAATATGTTGCCCCAATAGTAATACAAGATAGTGGATCCACGTAGTTTCCAGGTTTTATGTTTTGGTACTACTTTGGCAAGTAGTCCTCCTTCCTTCGGTGTTGGATTTTATAACATCGGATTCCAAATTAGCTCATGTGGTCTATGTCGGTTAGGGAAAGATGTTCCTAAAAGGTAATATGAGACAAAGGATTGAAGTCTAACCAATATGACATAAGGGGGTCTAACTCTAAGCTAGGGGTATGGGACTCTACCTAAGCATTGCTCTAGTTATCCTTGAGGGGAGTCTTAGGAGGATCTTTTTAGGAATAATTATTCTTATGATGGTATATGTTATGTGTATTGATGAAATTTCACTTTGTTTATTTTATAGGTTGTGTAGTTCACTTATGAATATGTGTTGGTTTATATTGTTAAAGTAAGATGATATGTACTTCTAAATGCCATGTTATGTAAAGTTGGGTGTTAGTCATGATTTTTGTTGGGTTACTTGATTGAGTAAAGTTATGGGGCTTTGATTGGTCATTTCACTTGTTGACTTGAGAGGGGTTCATGGGTTATTGACTTGCCTTGTTCATAATGATATGTACACTTATTCAAGCTTATTGTTAATATGACTTGATAATAGAGTTACTTGAACATGTATCTAATTATATGATATGTATGAATTGCTTTGATGGACTTGATGATGTTATTCTTGTGATGTACATACCTATAATTTAATGAACATGCAATATTGGTTGGAATTGTCTTGCTAAATGTGCATAAAGGTTTTAAATGAAAAATGCATACTTTATGAAATGTCCTTTTTTATTAGCATGTTTTCATATATGTGTGGGTATGGTGACATACGTAGTACAACTAGCGTACTAAGCCCATTTCTTCCTTTTTCCAAAAATTTTAGGTTGTGATCGTTGAGGTGCTTTGAAGATTACTTGAAGAAGTCTTGGATCTCTTAATCATCCATGTAGGGTAGCTCCTCATTTTCTGTGGGTGATGTCACTATTTAGCTTATGGAGTTTTCTTTGTAGTTAAAGACTTATATGGTTCTTTCTTTTTCCATTTTAGTATGAAATATTGTATTGCCCATGTGAGGCATTCTTATATTGATATATGGGATTATTCCCAAGTTCTTACACTCTTATTAGATGGTTATGAGAAGAGACAATTATTATGACTATTATGTCTATGTTATGTTTTATATGCTTATGTGCAATAAAAGTAGAAGACTGTGCAAACTTCCTATACAAAGGGTCTAATACGAATATATATTATGTGTATGTAGAGGTATATGTAAACCTCCAAGTAATAGTAATGAAAAACTTTAAATTTTCCGTGTTTTTGACCTATGAATGTAATGATGTAAACTAAGAGGATAGTCTTAGCCCTCAAAGAGAACTATGACACCAGTTACGTCTTTACCCCTCGGATGTGACAAGACTCACCTGTGTAAAACATGAAGACACCGCCAATATACCCTCTTCAACCCTACTAAGCAATCATCAAATCTACTCTAGATAAGTAATTTTCCATTAACATTCCTTTACTTATGTCATTATAATCATTAGACCATTTAAGATACATTCAACAATCAGGACTTTTAGATAATGGTCTTGGAGAAGACCTAGGGTACTGACGCACTAATATCTTCAAATAGTAGTTGTGCATTGTCTACATAGTATCCCATTCTACTACCTAAACTTCATAGTACATATCTAAAACTAGCATGCGTCCCACATAATAAGAATAGACAATAAACGACATAGACCATACTAGGTAGGCATGGAATATGGAGTCAACGCTACTCATATAGAAGGTGTTGTACTTGCCAATGGTATAATTAGGACACATCCCGTATAGAAACATGGTTAAGGAATTCGACGGTTTCATTGTACTCTAGCCTTATCATACAACTAGAGATACTCCCAAAGCATACTCACTCTTTGGTAGCCTTTGTTATCATAGATTAATTCAATGCTCTAGCATATGAAGATGTTCCATATTTTGGTCAAAACCAAATTATAACATACCTTACCAAAGAGGTCCCCTAGGGTTGCGTTACAATTGTTACGAGGATAGCTCAATGACTTTCCAAAGGATGATTTCATGCCGTTCCATGGAACCAACCCTAAGTTCATCATCACACAAGAAGGATACCATTATGACTTTAAACTTCAAGGATATTATAACCTTCTTTCTAAAAGGTTCAACATAAATGACGTTCTTTACTGTATTCAAGATCATATTGCATTCATACTTTTATATTCATGAAAAAGGTGCTTTACCCTACTAAATAAAGATTCCATATACATATACTTCATGTATCTAGTAAGGGACACAAGTCTATTAAAATAAGACATACATACTTTATATTATCACATATAGCATATCATTCAGGAAGCACATACGGACAACTAAGTATACATGCTAGTCACCCTACACACTTTTATAGAATCATATATATAACTCATTATAAATATCATACAGTCAACTAGAAAGATTCACATTTAAAAATCAAGAAAGCACATATGAGGCATCAATAAAGCCTATCATGATCAAATATTCAATTAGAAGAACAAATATGTAAAGACCCAAAGTACCTCTTAGGCGTTATCAGCGTCTTTGTCCTCTAAAATGACTGGGAAAAACTTCTTAGCATTCTTCATAGCACATCATAAGTTAAAAACGGAAGAATTAAAACTTTTACTTATATATACATTAACGTAGTGAGGTTTAGATAGACCTGTCATAGTGGAAGCATACATAGGCTTCTCGCTTGGACAATATAACAATATATAGGAATTTAGTCTAATACTTTGTCTCACATTAAAAACTATCTAATAAAGTCAAATATCCGGGCATATCCCATATACAACTCCATAATTTCCACTTAGGGCTTACATCAATTTTTCCAACAAGAAAGGAGAAAATAATGTCTTTAGACAATACAAGAACGACTAAGGTAGATTATGTGGTATCATCCTCGAACTAGAGAACATACATAAACATGTAGAGTCTAGTCCAAGCCTTCTTGACTTAGCCTGAATATATCTCAATGTCTTGATTGTATAATTTTTGGGAAAAATGGAAGAAATATGGGTTAGTACAAAATACAGGTACGAAGTATTGTCCCTTTGCATAAAAATCATTAATGCATGAGAAAAGGCAAAATTTAGTCAGAACCATGCACCATATTCAATATAACAAAATACATCTACAAGGAACACCATAAGTCATCCCAACATATAAGACACATCAAGAAACACTTGTGCAATAGCAAGAATAAATCCCCATAACCCTATCCAACGCTAAGTATCACATTAAATAGCCCATTTCAGACATACAATAAATTGTCACATATAATATCCTTCATACATCAATACTACTCATAGCTTTTCAACATAATAAATATTCATAATCATAATCATAGAAGAACACTATTATAATTGTCCCTTAGTATCCCGCATGTGCAATGTGTAAGAGAATTCACATACCCTCCCTCACACTATGTAGTGACCTTTAAAACAATAGTAATAAGAGTTGACATACGTAAGTTTTTTTATTACTTTTACATTAGGGAAATCACTAAAATAACCGACATGAGATCATGTGAGCTACATGGAATGTGGTGTTATATTTCTATACCGAAAAGAGATGGTTAACACTTGCTTATGATGTAACCATTTGTACATAGTTATCTAGGTGGATCCAGTAAGCTAGAGTTCAGTGAGGGCACATATTTAAAGGTCAAGGAGATTTTTGCAAGACACATGAAAGTTTTAAACTCATGGTACAACACATACTTTAGAATGCAAACTTACCAACATGATGAAACCGATGTGGGAGGCTTGACTTAATAAACGTGACATTTCCATATCATTTACATGCCCTTTCGGTGCTAGGAATATATTCCCTTTTATTAGTCATCTTAGATCATCATACTAGTTCACGTTGGTCCCTTCTAGACCCATATGCAAATATTTAATCGTATTATCTCATAGGTCATCCAAACCTAAGAGACTCATCTTTCATGATTTATCTCAAGAGAGAATCAAATATCATACCTTTTTGTCGTTCATTGTACAGTACAATTTAACAATCCAAGAATGTATATCCAATTCATACAACAAGATAATTATTGAAGAAATGTCATATTTAACATCAAAGAAAACCATTATCATGTTAATTACTTAAACAATTAACCTCTCAAAATTCAAAAAATTAGGGAAAGACATAGTTTTAAGGTAAAATTATAACGACCCGAAAGTATCCCCTAGAAGTTACGGAGAACCCATGGGTCGGAATTGTTGCCTACTTGAACTTTCGTAGGTCTTTTAGAAGCCTTAGCTATCATGCATTACATAAGACATGAAAAGTAGAACGGAATTAAAACATTTCATGAATAAATTAATAAAGAAAACATCGTTCATAAATGTTAAGAATTTTATGTCGTATACACAAGCCAACTTAAAGACAATATATAAATATCTTAGAGACACGACCCTCTACATTATATGAAAAATAAACAATAAGTCTTTAGAATAGAAACTATGAAATATGACTATGCCTCAAATATATGAGGACATACTTAGTCTTCAGATAAACATTCCTAAGCTTGTGTTCTAGTCTTAAAAAGTCTCCAACCTATACTTACTAAGTAAATAAAAGTATGGGGTTACTACAAGACAAGGTATTACGTATGACATATGCAAAAACATGCAGAAGGGGACATTTTCATAAAATAAGGTTTCATGCCAAATTGATAAAACCTTCATGATTCAATAATTCAAAGAGTATAAGAATCATCATTTATCACATAAAGTAGAACTCACGTAATTTGAGAATAAAAAAACACCTTGCAGTAACATTAAGAAACCTTATAGTTAACACAGTGAAACGACGGATGTAACCAACGGATCATCTGTACATCAACGGTCTTTTAGTGGGGTTTTGTGGGTAGAAACTAAGCTTTTATTGGGTCTTGTCTAACCTACTTTTACGGACCAAGCGAATGGGCAATTTGAAGGTGTATTGGTTGGACGACTTGCTGTCGTTTGCCATCGTTGGTGAACACTGCCAAGGTAGTTTTGGGTAATTCTCTAGGTCTCTTCGTGGGTAATAGGTCGGGTCGTACCAGGACATTAAAACCATAAACTTAGTCGTCTAGGTCTTACGGACATCCCACGTCAATTTCAAATGAAACGAACATGTAGAACTCACCTTAACACTTGAGAAGACACAAGCACTATCTAAGGCATATCTTCAAAACGTCATGGACGTTCTTGGATGTTTCACCTCAAAACTTAACCAAACTTTACACACTGCCTAAGGAAACTGATATAACTCCATTTAGAAACGAAAAACTCAACGAACAATCAATAATCTCTAGTTCACCTTAGTTCGTCTTACGGTAGTGCATTCTCTCCCACTTCGATCAATATTCATCCTCCAATGAAACTACACACTTTAAAAACGTCAAGGACTCAATTGGAAGAACATTACACATCACATTAAGGTCAAAACATTCATAGTCAAGGAACCAACTAACAAATAGCTAAATTTAACATTGATGAGCATTTTCTAGCAACATAGGCAACTTTTTCAAAACTTCAAAAATTTAAAACTAACTTTCATTTATTCACTTATCGAGGAAATATATTCTCCAATATTAAACATTCTTAAAAATCTCATTTCTAATCTCATTGAAAACATTGCTCTTGTGCTTTTCAAGCACAAAACCAACAACGTGTATTGGGACAGGAAATAGTTGCTGAAGCAGTCATATTATTTAAACATCAAGATTATGGAAGAAACAAGAAGAACAAGAAGAAGAAAAAGAATATACAGGGACAACATAGTAAGAATTTTGCCAAAGCCAAGAAGGCTAGCTATCCTTCTTGTTGGCATTGTGAAAAAAAGGTCACCCTCCTTTCAAATGTTGGAGGATACAAGAAGCAAAATACAACAAATGCAATCAACAGGGTCATGAAGATGTAATTTGCAAAGCCAAAATTCAGCAGCCTAAAGTTGAAGCTCAAGTTATTGATCGAGAAGATCTCTTTTTTGTTACAACTTGTTTCACAAGTTTAGATTCAAGTGAATGTTTATTAATTTATAGTGGTTTTTCTATCCACATAACATCTGATAAGATGTTGTTCAAAGTCTTGTGGAACAGTGAGACAAAGAATGTTAGAATTTGAAATGGTGAGTATCTTGCTATGAAAGGCAAGGGCTCCATAGCCACTACTAGTGGCTCTAGAACAAAACTCATCATATTTTTTTGGATGTACCAAACATAGATCGAAACCTTCTCGGTGTTTGTCAATTAATGGAGAATGGACTCAGTATATTCTTTAAAGACAAAATTTGTGTGATAAAGGATTCATCAGGCGGTGAGATATTCAAGATCAAAATGGAGGGGAGGTTGGAGGGGAGGTGTTTCACGCTCAATCCTTTCAAAGAAGAGCAGACAACATTTCTCATGACAGAAAACTCTATAGAAGTTTGGCATAAAAAAATGGGACATTTTCATCATCAAGGTTTGATGTTCTTGCAAAGAAAGGAACTTGTGAATGATCTACCAAGGATGCAAAATTGGTGGACAGATTGCCAATCTTGTTTATTTGGAAAGATGAACAGACAGCCCTTCCAGAAAACAAGTTGGAGAGTATAAAAAAAGCTTCAGCTCATTCATACAGAAATGTGTAAACCTCATCGAACACCATCTTTAAATGGTAGTCTTTACTACATTGTATTTATTGATGATCTAACAAGGCTGACCTGGATTTTTTTACTTAAAACTCAAGTCTGAGGTAGCTGATGTGTTTTGGAATTTTAAGGAATAAGTGGAAAATCAAAGTGGCTGCAAAATTTAGACTTTAAGGTCTTATAATGGGAATAGTACCTTCAAAATCAGTTCAATTACTCTGTGCAAGCTGTTATAGACATCCAGCTAACATTCCTTATACTCCTATACGCTACAACAACATGGAGTACGTTGAGAAGGAAAAACAGACCTATAATGGAGATGAATTTGTGCATTCTACATTAGAAACATCTACCAAAAAGGTTTTGGGCGGAGGCTGCCAGCACTGTTGTACTTTTGCATAACAAACTTCCTTCTAGATTTGTAAAGGATAAAACACCATATGAAGCATGGTATGGTAAAAAAAATCCCTCATATAGTGCAATTTCTCAGAATTTTGTACTTGAACCACTTAATTTTTATCTTATATAGAGTTAAAATAGATAAACTTGACAAGAAGGCAGTTCCTGGCATCTTTATAGGTTGTAGTGTTTTCTCCAAAGCTAGACGTGGTTAATATGAGATATTGACTCTAAATATATTCAACCTCATGCTCTAATACCAAGTTTGTCATACTGGTTGTGGAGGCAGCCCCATTTGTACCGGTAACAACAAAAACCGGCGTCGTCGTTTGAAAAGAGAACTAAGACTAGCCTATTAGTTTACATGATTACATTCATAAATTAAAAATGCATAATATTTAGAACTTTTTTTCTATCTATCCTAAGGATTATATAGACCTCTCGCATACACATCATATATTCAAATCGAGTATACATAGACTTTTCATATATGAAGATTACTTAAATGAGAAGGAAAGAACTAGAAGTATTATAACTAGAACAAAATCAATAGCCTTATAGTGGCATTGACCTTGGAAAGTGAGGACCAATCCAACATGGAGAGTGACAATTCCATGTCTTCCTTCAAAACTCGTCACAAGCCCTTCAATGACTGAACCTAAAATGTTGGGGGGAAGAGAGAAAATAGGGGTTAGCACATCACATGCTAAGTATAGAAACATATGAACATATAACACTTAAATCATGCCAAAAGGAACAATTTGATAACAAATGTAACTTACTGTGAAACACTTCTTTTATGAACTTTAAAAAACCATATGAACAAATAATCACATAAGCCTCATTATAATACCATATTCAAAGCAAGACCCAACAGATTATGTCAAGTCAACATATGTATAGCCAAACAACATCAACATTATTTTACACGAACAAGGGACATATAAGGACTTCATAACATTTGAATATGCACAAGATCCTTACACGTAATCCCTTATCAAGTCTATAAGTGAAATGACCAAGAAAATCCCCATAACCTCACTTAATCAAGTAAAGAAAAATAGGACAATAAGTAATGCCTACTTCACATCATGTAACATCAAGAGGAACCATCATCATACATCATCATACTTTATAAATTTAGACCAAAAACATGCTCATAAGTGATACTAACATCATATAGAGTCCATACATGTAAATTTAACATATACATTATATACCAGCAACCTTCTAATTCCTACTCAACGAACACAGGTGGCAAGGCATAGTTCAGAGTCCTATACCCCTACCTAACTAAGATAGGGGACTTTAAATCACCCTGTTAGTGTCTTACTTTTTTAACTTCATTTTTGTTTACGCGGACCTTTCCTTAAACCTACAGGACTACAAGATCTAATGGGACCTCTGGTGTTTGTAAATCTTACTGCACCTATGATGATGGGTCTATACCGGCCAAAGTAGAACCAAACATAAATGTAGCTTTCTAGGTGGATCCACTAGCTAGTCTTCCTATATGGGAAACATAGTTAAGGAACTAGAAGATATCTATGACCTCTCTACATTCCATTTCGCATTGGACCCTCTTTGCATGAGAATCCATAGGGTGAGTATCCCTCATATGGGAGTCGACAACTAATGTGGAACTATAGGGTGAATCTTCATCTATGGAAAGTCAACACCTCCCATTGTCAAATTCTCTTAGTGCTAAGATAAAGTCCCTTTTTGAAATATCAATAAGTCATCCATTATTATTACAACATAATTTAGGTCATAGATGACTAACCCTTGTACATTGTCATAATAAGCTCATTAGGAATTGTATGAGAATGACATTTCAATACATCTCTCATACTGAGATCAAAGCTTATCTTATATCATAGTAATGCACATAATGAATCAACATCATCCTTACATCATTACAAACTTAATATAATCTCACAATTCATAAGTTAAGACATTTCAATACCAACATCATATCATCCTTATCAATCCTATTACAACACATATACTTCAATTTAGTCAACATCATTAGTTATAAGTCATCACAATGAAATCAGGATTTGAAGATCACAAAGTCTTACCTCTTCCTCTTCAATATACATCATCATGGTCATACCATCAACCAACGTCAATAAACCCATTAATTGGTATAATGATATCATGGGATAGTATTTCTTGCACTAACCAAGTGAATTTTGACAATACTAACAAATTCTATCAAAGATCACTAATGTACCGTGGTTTCACGGTATTTTCATCTTGTTCCTTGTTGGGCATTTTAGTGGTGATTTCTTTCTAGTGACTTTTGTAGTAATTTTAATGTTTTTTATCTGTTTTCGGCGGAAAATTTGTCCAAAAATGGAAATGCGTATAATTGTGCAAAATGAGTTATAATGACCCACCAAAGCTAAATCGTACAGACCGTAGTGTTGGTTGACCGTCGATTAAAGGTTCAAGCATCTGGAAGGAACTCGAGGTATTCTTACAAAGTGTGAGGATACGAAAGGATTGATGGTCCGTCGACTAATCGACGGACCCTGTTGTCAAGTCTTCAATGTGATAAAATATTGCCCCAGTACCCGGTGTTGGAGAAAAGGTATGTATGGAACGACTATAAGCACTGATGGACCGTAAGTGCATCGACGAACCATGTTTTTGGTCAGTCAATTGGATCAGAGAAGTTAAAATTTTGAGGCTTGAAGAAGATGCTATGTATGGACAGACGGAGGCAGTCGACGGTCCGTCCTTCTATTGACGGACCGTATGTGGAGTCGTCGATTGAAGATTCATTTTTGGAGGAACTTTCCTTATTTGAACTCCTTTAATTTAGGACTTGTTATTGATAGAAAAAGGGAAAAAACCTCATTTTTTGGGTTAGACTTTTTATTATTTTCATTTCATCACTTTTGTGTGATTGGTGCGTACTTGAATTTAGAATTTGCATTAATGTGAGATTTTGGAATCGAGTTGCTCTACCGTGAATTTGCTATTGTCAAGTGGTTGATTTCTGGATTTCTTTGTCAACTGTGTCAACAAAAAAAAAAAAAAAAAGTAAGTACAATGAATTAGTGTTTTAAGCAACCATGAAAATCATTTATTGCTAGGCATAGCTAACTAAAAAAATCCAAACTAGGTTGTGGGAACCATGGTGATTACAGGGTAAAAATAGCTAAATAACAATGACTAGATAGATCCATTCTGATTGATTAATTTTTCCTTTAGAAGTCTTTTTTACGAGTTGCACACGCATTAGAAACTGCCCTGTTTATACTTGTCCTGACCAAGGGGTAGTTAATAGAAAATAATTAATCACCATAGATTTAGTGGACACTATCTAATAGTCTCTTTCGATTGGTACGAGTAGTAACAAGTAATACATTTAAATATATATTAAAATGAGGTAAAGGTAAGTGTAATCACTTATACAACACTAGCCAGACCAAGGTACGGGGTGAATTCTCTAGTTGCCGAATCAAGGAATTAGAGATACCTAACTTATCACTTTGCAGATAAGACACTAGGAAAGAATTATTATACCTAGGATTACCGCGTTATGAACCTATGGAGAATACTTACACCCTAGCTTTTCTGATCACTTGATAAACACCAAAGTTTTAATCTTGCTACTTGTTTTACAAAGAAATAATTGAACACTTATGTTTCACAAAACTCCCCCTTTTTATTAACTATTTTTGGAAGGACTTGACTAAATAGACGTAATTGTAGATTAAAGTTAAGTCTATACCATTTTACTCGTGAGATCGACCCCAACCTAATAATTGGGTTATTTATTTGATACGACCATTGATACTTCTTTAGGGAAGTATAATTTGAGAGTATCAGATTTTGGCACAGCTGCCGAGGAGAGTGTATTTTAGATTAACTTTAAGAGTAATTACTGAATTTTAGTCAGTAATTTCCTAATTGTACTTTTTTCTTTGTTTTTGTGTCTTTCAAGTCTAGCTCTAGTGTATGCCAAATACACAGAGTCGAAGAGAACCAGTACTTTCATTTGATCCAGAACTAAACCGAACACTCTGTAGAATGAACGATCCACACAATCATGCTAATCTTGGTGTTGGGATCAAGCGTCAACTTCCTCCACCGGTTGATTCTCACAATCAAGTGATCCCGGAGAACCCTAATGATGGCGCTCTAAGGAGGCAACGTCCCGCCCCACTCCCTCAAGAGTATTATAGGGGCAATGTTAACATCACTGATTGGATGGGCCTCTTGTCGTACATCCTGTACCACAAGGTCATTTATTCATGGTCACTAGTAACTTAATGTAGATGCTCACCGCCAGATATTTGTTTTCGGGGCCACTATCTGAGGATCCATATGCTCACATCGCCAAACTGGGGTTGGTGTGTAAGACTTGTGTAGGGAGGCTGGACTTGGACATGGATGTCATCAGATTAAGGGTGTACCCTCTCTCGCTGATGCGAGAAGCCGCAATTTGGTTTACTGAGTTGCCCTATAATTCGATCTATACTTGGCAGAAGTTGAGGGATGTGTTCCCAGCATGTTACTATGTGGTGTCTAAAAAGCTCAACCACAAAGATAGAGTGAACTACTTTGTGTCATTGCCTAGGAAGTCAGTAAGTAGTTCTTGGTATAGGTTCACCTCGTTCGTCACAAGTGTCGCAAACCACTACATTGATGATGTATCGTTAAAAGAGTATTTATGTCGGGGACAAGATGATAACAAAAAGGCAGTATTTGACACAATTGTGAGTGGTTCTTATGTTTAGTGCACATATGCAGAGATCGAGGAAAAGTTGGAGAAAATTACTCGAAATAACAAGGCTTGGCGCATTAGGAAGTCAGACACTGGGAGAAACACCTTTAGAGTACAAGCCACACACAACCCGGCCGTAGATGAGATTCATGAAGATATGGCTCAAATGAGGACTAAGTTGTGTTGGTATTGAAACATATCACTAGGGGTGCAGAGAGAGTGAATGTGGTGACTTATTTGACTAAGTCCACCACTGCAAGTAATAAAATTTTAGCTATTAGGAAGACTTTTTGAAGTAATGAGCCGATGGGGGGGGGGGGTCCTACCTAACTCCAAAGGAGCCAATCAGGAAATTGTGGCCATCGTTCAAGGAATCAAGGTCGAAACTGTGGGAATTACAACCAGATGGTCATTATGTTCGATATGGAAAATACAACCGCTACAAAAAACAACTTTAACGCGGGGTAAACTATGGTTAACGGAAACATCGGAGTGGGACTATTTCACCCTCAAATTGTGAGTTTCTCCAGGGATTGTGGAGGTAGGGGCATGAATTGAGGACATAGTGCTAAAGAGAAGAGGAGTTTGATGCTAGTGATGAGCAACCCAAATAGTTAGAGGTGATTAGCTATAATTGGCAAGGTTGATGCACATGCAATATCAATCAAGAATCTGGAGTTTGCAAATGTCTCAACTATCTTCAATTGTCAACCCACATAAACCTGGACTCATCATAGTAACATTGTCAAAAAATCTAAAAAATGAATGACATTGCATGGCAATTTACTCTCGAGGGGGTAAGAAAACTATAGATCCCCCCCCCCCCCAACAACCCCCTATTCCGTCAGGCTAAAAGATTGAGAGGAAAGAGATTATGATGAGTTGAAGGTGAGTGGTGATTTTGGTAGACTAAACGGGGAAAGAAGCAAGGTACCCCAAAAGGGGACTCCATTCCTGACCCCCACCACCATTCCCGTAACAATTGGTGAAAAAGACCGAGGATGGTAAATACCAGTGTTTTATTACTATGTTGAAATACATTTCCATCAATGTGCCTTTGATAGAAACTCTTGAACAAATGCCCGATTATACCAAGTTTATGAAAGATATGGTCACTAAGAAGAGATAAGTTATTTATGAGGATGATGATCAGATGCAACATTGTAGTGCTATTACGACAAGATCTCTTGTGTAAACAAAAGAAGATCTGGGCAGTTTAACAATTCCATGTACAATCGGGTTGTTACACTTTGCTTAAGTATTATGTGATCTTAAGTCAAGCATAAAGCTCATGCCTCTCTCTATTTTCAAGAAGTTGTGTTGGGTGACCCAAAGCCCAACTCGATGCGGTTACTGATGGCTGATAGAAAAGTGAAGAGGCCTATTGGGATACTCCATGATGTTTTAAGTTAAGGTAGAGTCATTTATATTTACGACTGATTTTGTGATTCTTCAATGTGAGGTGGACTTTGAGGTCCGTATTATTCTTCGAAGGACGTTCCTTGCTACTAGCCGCGCTTTGGTTGACATGAAGAAAGGGTAGCTGAAAGTTTGATTACAGAATGAAGAAGGGACTTTCAACATTTGTAGGTCTATGAGGCAGAGTGGTGAACTCCAAATCTTATCTGCAATATCCTACAGTGTTGAGAGTTCATCTAAGGTAAAAATAGAAGAGCACCTTGTTTTTTTGAAGCACTAACTGCAATGATCAAGAATTTTGAAAGTGATGGTATTTAAGAGTATGGGTCATTGGTTGCGGCACTTGATCAAGGTTAAGGCTCCACCGGCGCATCCATCTTTTGAGGAGTCCCCAAAATTATCTTAAGGCTCTACCACCTCATCTAAGGTATGTATTCTTGGTTAAAGATGACACTAAGTCGGTAATCATTGCATTGGATTTGAATGTGGAGTTGGTGGAGTGTCTGGTAAAGGGGTTAAAGAGGTTCGAACGACCCATTGGTTAGATTATTGTAGACATTTTTGGGATTCCACCCGGTATTTGTTCACACAAAATCCAACTCATACCTGATCATAAGCCAAGTATTGAGCATCAAAGACGGTTAAATCCACCTATGCAAGAGGTTGTGAAGAAGGATATTATTAAGTGGTTGGATGCCGAAGTCATATAGTTGATTGCCAATAGTACATAGGTATGCCCTGTTCAATGTGTGCCCAAAAAGGGAGGAATGACTGTGGTCCCTAATGAGAAGAATGAACTTGTTCCAATGAGGCCGGTGACTGGATGGAGAGTTTGTATGGATTATAGGAAGTTGAATGCATGGACTGAGAAGGACCATTTTCCGATGCCCTTCATGGATAAAATTTGATAGGCTTGCAGGAAAGGGGTGGTACTGTTTTCTTGATGGTTATTCGAGTTATAATCAAATCTCTATTGCACCGGAGGATCAAGAGAAAAACAGCTTTAGTTGTCCTCACGAAACTTGCCATTCAAAAGGATGCCTTTTGGGTTATGTAATGCACCGACTACTTTTTAGAGATGTATGATGTTGATATTCTCCTATATAGTGGAGGACACTATTGAGGTGTTTATGGACGATTGTTTGGTTGTTGGAGACTCCTTTGATCGTTGCTTGAATTACTTGGCCGAAGTTATAAAAAGGTATGAAGATTGCAACCCTGTGCTAAATTAGGAGAAATGTCACTTCATGGTGAAAGAGGGTATTGTATTGGACCATCGCATCTTCAGAGAAGGGCAGAGGTTGAATCCGTCGTCCAAAGTTGAGTGTGAGAGAGAGCTTCCTCACCATCTTTGGGTAAAAATGTGTGAGTTTGTTGTTCTTGGGCATGGGGGCTCCTACCGGAGGTTTATTTAGGATTTTTCATAAATTGCACATCTTCTATGCAAGTTAATTGAGAAAGAATGAAAATTTTATTTTGATGAATCATGTTTGAAGGAGTTTGGACAGTTAAGGAGAAGTTGGTGTATGCACCCATTATTATTTCTCCTCATTGGAGTAAGCCATTCGGGGTGATGTGTGATGCTAATGGGGTTTCTCTTAGAGTAGTTTTTGGTCAATGAAGGGATAAAATCCTTCACCCCATTTACTACGCCAATGAAACCCTTAATAAAGCTCAAAAGAACTATAATGTGACTAAACAAGAGCTCCTTGCGGTGCTATTTTATTTAGAAAATTTTTGCTCCTATTTGCTTGGCACGAGAGTCATATTGCATACAGATCATTCTGGTTTGAAATATTCGATGGAAAAGAAGGTTGGGAAACCAAGGTTGAGTTAGATGGGTATTACTATTGCATGAGTTTGATTTTGAAGTGAAAAATAGAAAAGGGACCGAAAATCAAGTTGTCGACCACTTGTCCAGATTAGAGGGTGAAGATATGTGAGAGTTAGGTGAAAATCCTGAAATTGATGATATTTTCCCTAATGATCATGTATTGGCCGCTTCTCATGACTTGATTCCATTGTTCACCAATTTCACAAATTATTTGTCTAGTGATATAGTTCCATCGGACTTGTCCTTTCATCAAATGAAAAAGTTCATTCATGATGTGTGAAATTTCTTTTGGGATGAGCCGTATTTATATCGTAGTTGTGCTGATGTTCTTATTCACCGTTGTGTGTCAAAAGTTGAGAGTGTTTTGGATGCATGCCACTCCTTGTCTGTAGGTGGGCACCATAGTGTTATCCAGACCGCGCCATAAAATTTTGCAATGTGGCTACTATTAGTCAACCAATCCACCAAGATACTCATGAGTTTTCCAAGGCATGTGATAGGTGTCAAAGAAATGGAGGTATTTCTAGAAAACAAGAGCTCCTTTTGAATCCCATTCTTGTAATTGAGTTATGTGATGTATGAGTCATTGACTTTATGGGCCCTTTTGTAAGTTCTCATGGGATGAATTATATTCTTGTGGCGGTTGATAATGTATCAAAATGGGTGGAAGTCATAGCACTTGCAAATAATGAAGGGAAGAGTGTCACCGCGTTCTTGAAAAGAACATATTTTACAGATTTGGCACCCCTAGGGGCCATTATCAGTTATGGGGGATCCCAATTTTGCAACAAGTTGTTGAAAGGGTTATTTGAGAAGTATGGGGTTCGCCACACTGTAGTCACTCCTTATCATCAACATATTAGTGGGCATGTTGAGGTGTCAAACAGAGAAATCAAGCAAGTTTTGGTGAAAATGGTGAATGCTAGTAGAACGGATTGGTCAAGGAGGCTTGATGATGCTCTTTGGGCTTACCGGACAGCATATAAGACTCCCATAGGTATGTCTCCATACCAACTTGTATATGGGAAGGCTTGTCACTTGCCAGTGGAGTTAGGTAACAAGGACATGTGGGCGATGAAGAAACTGAAGATGGATTGGAATGAAGCAGCGGAAACAGAGATTAAATGGATTAAATGAGCTTGATGAGTTTCGCTTGAAGGAATATGAAAGTTCATCCCTCTACAAAGAAATTATGAAGAAGTACCATGACCAACAGATTGAAAAGCACCAAATTTGTAGTTGGGGACTTGGTGCTTTTGTTCAACTCTAGGTTGCGCTTGTTTTCGGGCAAACTCAAGTCCAAGTGGACTTGTCCATTCTTGATCACTAAAGTGTTCCCTCATGGTGTGGTTGAGTTGGAAAATAAGGAGGGTGCAAGGTTTACTGTAAATGGGAAACGAATAAATATTTACCTTGGGCATGCTTAAAATGCAAATGAAGTGGTTGAGGCATACCATCCTGATGAAGTCTAAGTAATCAAGAGTCTTGCATCATGTCGCGATGTTAAATCAAGTGCTGAATGGGAGGCAACCGAATGTGTATCCTCTAGCCTACTAGTTACATTATTTTTGCTTTAATTTAATGTCATGTGTGAATTTTGTCTTATTTCTTTTAGAGTGTTGGCTAAAGAGTAGTTTAGCGTCCGTGTCTAAAAAGTGTCTTGAAAACACTAAAAAATTGGCTTATTGGGTGCTTAGTTTGCAGGGACCAAACTAAAGGAAATTTGCAAAAATTGGTCTGGTGCACTGATCTACGGACCAACAGACTAGCCGTTGTCTCAAAGATGGACCATCGATGGAGTCCGTAGATCCCATGTAGGTTTTTCAATGTTGTCTAATTTAGGGCACAATGGACAGATTAGTCGATGAATCATTTGCTGAATTACGGTCCATCGACGGGGAATCATTAGTTTTCCAAAACACGTGACCCGACCCGACTCGACTGACTATATATTAAATCACCCTTTCAGTTACCCCCACACCTTTTAAAATTCTCCCCCCAACTGTTTCCTTCCATTTATTCCCTTATTCCCCCATTCATTCCATATAAATTCCCTTTTGATTTCTCATCCTCTCGACAATCCAAAAACTCCCAAAACCTTAGTCTCCCAAATTTCCCATAAATCACTTACATTTTCCGGACGGTGTTTAAAGGCAGACACTCGGTTGTTGTTTCTGCAAAGTTCACCCTCACATTCACTCCACTACAACATACAAGTATGTCATTCTCATCCGCTCAATGAATTCTCGTTCATTTGTATTAGAAAATGATTAGATTGTTTGTGGGTGTTGAGTTAGGGACAACATTACATGATTAACTTGTTAAAATTGGTTTCATGTCCCATAGAATGATAGAAATTGAATGGGTTGGGGTGGCTAATTGTCTAAATGAACTGTGAATGTTGTTTGATTTTTTGTTTTCCAACTTAGGGCTTGATAGTCTCTTAGAATCTAGGATCGAAATTAGAATAATCGAATCCCTATGAATGATGAAGTTGTTTGTTCATTGCTATTGAAAGTTGTCTTTCTTGATATGCTTAAAATTGTCCATTGGTGGGGTGAAAAGAATGTCTGAAAAAAATATCTCTTACCGACAGTACCAGACCCCATCTACGAACCGTCGGTCAATCGACGGACCGTAGATGGGGTCCGTCGATAGATGCACCATGAATTTGCTTAACTTTCAGATGACGAAAGTGGACTATGGTCCGTCGATTGATTGACAAGCTGTTCTGCACATCCATGGTCCTTAATTAAAGCTCTAATCTCAGAAGCATTTTGAAATTTTCTAATTGTCCAACGACAGAAGTGGACTACGGTCCGTCGATTAATCGACGGTCCATTCTGCACATCTCTCATTTCTAACGAAAAGTTCTGTGTATATAAACCTTTTGAAATTTTCTAAGTGTCCACCGATAGACCCTATTTTCATACCGATGATTCATCCACATACCGTAGATAATGCCCGTCACACAGTTCTGCAATTCTTCACTTCAACTATGTCTTTTGTTCCAAATTTTTTTTGCTTCTTTTCTGTATGTAGGATGATTACAATAAAACTAATAACTCTCCTTTGCATTTACCAATGTCCCCCAAGACGGATCTTGTCAATTCAAGAGGATGGTCCAAGTTCGTGGTACCTTCACTCCAGATGATTGGCTCGTCAGACGATGAGCGTGATCCCAAATACGTGCCACCAGGAACCTTGAAACCGACACCAACTGCTAGGACTACTCGGGGCATTCCCAAGAAGGTGGAGTCCGGCGTAGTCACTGTCTCCCAGTCTTATAAGGAGCACACACTGATCGGCACACCGTCTAGGTCTTCCTAGGGTTCTGATGGAGCGTCAGCCTCCGAGAAGGCTTCAGGTTTTGAGTCAGCCCACTCTTCAGGGTCAAATGAGGCCACTGCCTCAGGTTCCGATTCACATGGAGCCACTGTTCCAGATGCACCTGCACACCATGCCTCGTCTAATAAGGCCTAGAGTTCGGAGTCTGCTCTGGTACTCCAACATGAGGACCCTGCACCGGTTGATGATCATCCTAACCGGTGGTGCTTAGAAGGGCAATAACACATCTACATGAACGCCAAGATACTCAATGATAAGGGGGTGATGGCTCGTACTGTGACTGTTGAGCGGTGGTTTCTTAATTGGAGTCTACACATTCTCCTGCGATACATGACCTATTCACCTGCCACCAGCTCGAGTGGATTGCTAGGAGTGTCGGATGCTATAGTGAGGAGTTGGTGTGAAAGTTCTACGCCTCTTACGTAGAGACTCTCCAAGGTTCTTTGGATAGGTAGTCTAACCTCGCCAAACAGGCACCACTCACTGATGTTTGAGTCCGTGGCTGTAGGGTTATCACTTTGCATGCCATTTGCCGTTTCTTATACGGTGTAGATACCAATACAACCAGGGTTCCTCTCTATATCGACTTTGACTATATGTGGGACGTGGTTAAGCACGGTCATTTCCAGCGAGAACAGAATCTGAGAGACACCACAAAGAAGTGGATTGCCCAGTATATATCCATAGACCGTGAGAGCGCAGACTGGGTGTTGAACCCTAGAAGCACTATCAAGATGGACAACCTCACATTTGCAGCAAACTTCATTTGGATTTTGGTCTGCCATCATTTATACACCACATTTGCAGATAACATACGTACGTGGGATAGAACGGTCTTGGTTTCTTCTATGGTCGCTTGGTTCAATATTGATTTTCCGAGGTTGTTGTTATATGTCATCCATGAGAGGGGTTTTAAGACCTCGACCACCTACCCTTTTTCATGTATCATTTTTGAGTTTTGCAGGGCTACTGGAGTACCCATTTGGCACATAGATGTTCTCCGGACTTCTACCAGGTTCGTGGATATAGGTCTCATCGGGGATGAGGCTAATGAGGCGGCACCAAATAGAGGGCCCTGATTAGAGGTGCATACATTGGGTGAGAACCTCGGAGATACAGTATAGGAAGCTCAAGGGCACTAGTGGGGCACCAAATTCCTCCCGATCTACACCATCAGTAGCATTGGTCCAAATTGTAAGGGTCCATAAGCTAGAGGCCAAGATGGTCACATTTCTTCACCATATACAGCCTTTAATGCAGAAGTTTATTGTCGAGGCTGAGGACCGGATTGAGAAAAAGGTTCCTCAGCAGACAAAGCGCATGATTAAGTTGGTCCACCAGCGCGTCGGTGCTTTTGAGTTGAGAGTCCTTGCACGCTCAGCCTCCACCATATATTTGATGATGCTCCAGGTGGATGTGGTGAGTCTAAGGGCTGATTTTGATTTCATCTTGAACATGCGGGGGTACTCGAGCCTGAGGCCGCACCTACGGAGCTTGCTGAGGATATGTTTCTTACTACACTGTTTCAGACCACCACTGCACCACCGCCTCAGCCATGTGAGCGTGCCAAGATGAACCGTTCCAGTTACACAAGTGAGGGTGAAGGTGCTCAAGATATGAAAAGGGAGAGATTAGAGATAGAGGATGCAAGGAGATCCTCGTTGCTTGATCAGGATGCCCAACAAATGAGGGATCATTAGTTAGCTGCTAGGGCGTCTAGCTCCAGATTCGAGGCTGCTGAGAGAAGCACCACCGAGGGTGGAGACGTTGCTGCAGACACTATTGATGATGTCCCTACTACTGATGGAGTGGGTTCTGAGAAACCAAACCCTCCTGCTTGTTGATCTTCGGCGCTATGCGCCTAAGTTTTGCTTCACCTACCACTTTTTTTTATCTCTTATGCATTGGGGAAATTTGCATGCTTTCTTGTTGGGGGTGGAGTAAATTGGAAGTGAGTGCTAGGGTGAAGTTTGAGTATCTGAACTCACGATCCTCTCTTGGTGGTTTTCTTGCTTGTGTTCTTTTTTCCCAAGATACTGGTTATTTTACAATTGAAGTGGCATGTTTAGTATCCTGTAGAAAGTGTGAATGTGAAATATAAAGCATGATGGATAAATATCAAAGATATCCCGTTCTAAAGTTAATGCTTGCATGATTAGGCATAGTGAATGTTGAAAGTGTTTACTCTAAGCATGACATAGAAATGCATCATTGCACGGCCCTCAATCTAACACTCGATTTAGGTGTCCAATAATTTAGTAGGGTAATGAGGAGTCAAGAGAGTGTGAGAAAAGTTGATTGTTCCACTGTTTGTATCAAGCTAGAACTTGCCCGTGTAGTCCTGCATAAAGAAGTCTGTGTTAGACAATTAGGAAAGGATCATAGGCCCTTGTTCAAATTAGCATAAATGAAAGAAAATCAAACCAAAGTGATCCCTTTTTTATTCAAATATTTTGAGCTTACAATGGACCTTTCTTTTCTATTCTAACTCACCTCCTCTAGGAATAATGTGTTGGCCCTGGTCCCTCCCTGAACATGTGCACCTCAACTTAGGCCAAAACCATAAGTGAGGGTGGTGAATGCACAAACCGATCTCATATTCGCCTTGACCCAACCTTGGATATTGTGTACCTCGATTCATGGAAAAGCCATAAGTTAAGGGTGTCTATATGAGTAATGTCCCAAAAAGTGGGTTTGAAAGGATTAATGTGTAAAAAAAGAGAGAGAAAGAGAAGTGACTCAGTTAAAGTATAAATTATGTGATGAATTTGAAAAATAAAAATAAATATAAAAGAAGTGTTTAAGTAAGAGTCATTTGCACAAAAGGAGAAAGAAAGGAGAAAACAAGGCAAAGAGTAGTAGAAAAGAAAGAGTAGGTCATAATAGAAAATAAATGAGGTAGGACGCTTAGTTGTAATGTCAAGTAGGCCCACAAGTCACTACAATGTACCGATATGTATCAACCCTTACCAGAGCCTACATTATAAGCCAAGAAAGTACTATCGTGATCCTAAGAGTCTAATATGGTGAACATAAGCAGTGAAAATAAGGGAAAGCCTATGGCGACAAGTACCAACTAGGTGTGAATATGTTTTGAGTGTGAGTGTTGAATAATGATCCTTATACCCAAATTTGGAATCAAAGTGTGAAAAAGGAGGATATCTTTTTAAGTGAGGACAATAGTTGCAATATTTGAAAGTTTGTACCTTGGAGAGAGATAAAAGAGTAGAGTTATCGGTGCGCGGTGAGTCAGTGTCATGGTTTGATCCACATGAATGAGCCTACTGAGCCTAACAGTGAAATCATGCAGAAAAGCAATGAATATAGTCGGTATTGATAGTCATATGATTGAGAAAGCTTAAAGGAGGATACTTTTTTTAAAGGTGTTGTGGTGAGTCATAGTGCGCCGCTTGAGGACAAACAACAAATTTATGTTGAGCGTGTTGATGTACCGTGGTTCCACAGTACTTTCAATGCTTTTTTCCTTAAGTTTAGTATGTGTCTGCAACTTTTGTAGTATTTTTAATGTGTTTTTATTTGTGTTTTGCAGGAAAGTTTTCCAAAACGGAAAGGCAGAAGACTGTGCAGAAGTGACCCACAAAGCCATCGATGGCCCGTCATCTCATTGACGGACCGTAGGTGGTTACCTTCGACTTAAGGTTCGAGCATCCACAAGCAACTTTGGTAATTCTGACCAAGTGTGGGTCTACGAAAGGATCGAACGTCCATAGATTGATCGATGGACTGTGCTAGCAAGTCGTCGATGTGATCAGAGACTACCCCACTACTCTGTGTTGGAGAAAATCTAAGTATGGAACGATGATAAGCACCGAATGGACCGTAAGTGCATCGATAGAGTGTGTTGTTGGTCCGTCGATTGGATCAAAGAAGGTGCGATTTGAAGGCTTGAATAAGATGCTATGTACGGACGGAGGCAGTCGACTGTCCCTCGTTCCATCGACGTACCATCTATGGAGCCGTCGATTAAAGACTCATTTTGGGACAAACTTTTCTTATTTTGAACTCTTTTTAATTTAGGACTTTGTTATTATAAATAGGGGAAAATACCTCATTTTAGGGGTTAGACTTTTTATCATTTTTCATAATTTTGTTATTGGAGACTTAACTTTGGAATTTGTGAATTAATTCAAGTTTCCGGAATCGAATCTCAATTAAAGTTTGCTATTTCAAATGTTATTTCTGGATTTTCTTCATAAATTCGTCAAATTAAGTACATGAATTATTGTTTAAAAACCATGAATCATTTATTTCTAGGATTGGGTAACTAAATCCACAACTAGGGTTGTGGGAACCATGGGTGATTAACTAGGTAAAACTAGCTAAACAACAATTCTAGAATAGATTCTTAAATGCATTGATAACTTTTTCGTTTAGAAGCCTTTTTAATTAGTGCGCATGTTAGAACTTGCCCTATTTCTACTTTCTTGACAAAGGGGGTACTTAATAGGAAAAGAATTATCAACATAGATTTAGTGGATATATCGAATATGATGCTTCGATTGGTGTGAAATAGTAACTAAAGCATATATTGAATATGATGCTTATATGAGGTAAAGGTAAGGTTTAGTAACTTAGACACGTAGCCGAACCAAGGTGTGGGGTGAAATTCTCTAGTTGCCGGACCAATGAACTAGAGATACCTAAGTTATCACTTTGCATGCAAGACATAAGGAAAGAATTTTTATAGCTAGGATTACCATGTTATGAACCTATTGGGAACACTTACACCCTAGTTTTTCTCATCACTTGATAAACACAAAAGTTTTAATCTTGCTACGTGTTTTACTTATAAATACCTCGGTGGGATCGACCAAACCTTAAATTGATTCTTACTTGATATGACCTTCTGTAATTCTTTAGGGAAGTATAATTGTGAGTGTATCAAATCACAACCTAGGGTTAAGGGGGAAATGGATCTTTATACAAACAAGACCAACACTTCAATAATAATGTAATTTAGTCATAACTCATCATAATCAAATAAATATAATCAAAAAAAACTATAAACAAATCAATTTAGAAGATCAATTTCGTAATTGGAAGAAACCACATGAAAACTCATCTTTTGAAATCAATTTTGGAAGAATTCTTTGGGGAAAAGAATCTGAAAGGTGAATAGTTCTCACATCATGTTAAACATTAAAGAGTTATGGAGAAACCTTGATATTTTCATCCATAGAACGACCTTGACCTTGGTCTTCTATGGTGTTTTTCTACTTGGGAGAAAGAAAAAAGAGAGAAGGAAGTGTAATTCGGTTTAGGGAATTATGAGGGTTAGGTTAGTTTAATTAGGTTAAGGTCTTTATATAGGTTATTAACTAACTTAATTAGATCTTTCTTAACCCTTAAATGATTCACTAACCACCTAATTAATTAATTTAAGTAACCTAATGACGTGCATCAAAACAGCCTTGACCGACGAAGCCACGTGAGAGTAAAGAACTACTATACTAGCAAAGTAGCTCTTGGATGTTTTAGGAAGGTGTTCTCATGCATGGTGATTATGTTTATGTTCCTTCCCCAACTCCCCCCAACACCACCCCCACCGTATGGATTGACATGTAGTTAGTCTACTTGTTATGATGAAAATCCTTGGTATGAGTCCAAATGGGTCTATGTGATGTGGTCTCTCCTTATGTGCATAATGTTGGTCTTATTGACTATATGATGAAGTCCTTTCTTGGTTAGTATGAAGAGTTTATACTTTTCATGTTGAAGTATGAAGTACTTGTTAAGGCTTGTGGCCTCATGATAGTTTTACTAAGTATGTGTGAGGTTATGGGGCCTTACATGTACATTGTACTAGTAGACTTAGATTGGAGGTGTGAGTAAGGTCATTGACTATGGTTTATTGTAATGTATTTATGGTCTTGACTTGAATGATGCTTCTGGTGTGCTATACTTAAATAATGGTATGTTTTGGCATGTATAGTAAAAAAATAAAAAAAATAAAAAACAAACAAAAAAATTAAAATAAAAAAAAAAAATTTGTAGTTGGATTCTTTGTAACTTTGAAGTGATGCATTTCAATAAGTATCACTAGAGTAGTACTTGGGAAGTCGAGATAATAAAAGAAAGGAAGCTTATTGTAAAGAGAAAATAGGTTAATGTAATATGCTTCAAAGTGTGACTTAAATGCATTGTGTGATTTTACATGATGTATGACCATTCAATATGTCTATTTGAAGTATGCGAACTATACATTTCTTATTGTATCAATGTTTTATGAGATTTTAACAAAAAGGCATGATGCATGGTTTTAAGAAAAATGTCCCTTTTAAATACATGTTTTTTCATGGTTATCATACTTAGTGCACTTTTATACTAACACAATTCTTTTCTACCTTTTTACACAAAGTGTAGGTAATGAATGCTTAAAGGATGTCGATGCAGTGGATATCTTGAAAGATGTTTACCAACCTCAAGGAAAGGAGACCTTAAGATACATGGATTGTCTATGTCAATGTTCTTATTTTACGTGATGTAATAGTTTAGTTATTATTATATGTTGATAAGGGTCGTGTTTTTATTATACTCGATTAATATTGAATCTGAGATGGAAAAAGATACTTAGAGTCTATATGTATTATCATATTTTTATACATAATGGAAGTGATGTTCTAGCATATTTTGTGCTACAAAAAATTTTAAATTTTTCGGTAAATTTACCTATGACAATGTGATGAATAATGACTATGGGCTTGTATAAGACCTCTGAGAGGTGAAGTATGCCATGTTACTTCTAGGGGGTGCTCCTCGGTCATGACACCAATAGCCTCTTTCAAATTCAAGGTATCTACTTTTATTGTCGGCATAAGATTTTGTCTATTTTAGGTTGTTTTAAACCTATATCTTATGATTCGAACTTTATCTATGGCGTCACGTCCATTTCAGTGGGGGAACCTATGGAGTAAAGACTCACAAACAACAAACCACCCAACCAGAGATTTACATCTTCTATCATAAAGTGCTTTAAAAGTTTCCATAAATATATTCGAATGATAGATATTATTGTAACAAAACCCAATTAATGGTAGGTTATCATCCCAATTACCCTTGAAATCAAACATAATCTCTTAAAATATCTACTAGGGTTTGGATGGTACAGTCCACTTGATCGTCCGTTTGGGGATGAAAAGTGGTGCTAATATTCACTTGAGTACCTAAACCCTTTTGAAAAGACCTCCAAAAAATGAGAAGTGAATTGGGAACCTCTATCTGATGGACAAAGAGATCCCATGTAGAATCACAATCTCATTAATGTATATTCTAGCATATTCCTCCGCCGAATAAGTAGACTTCACACGGATAAAGTGGGAATATTTTTTCAACTTATCCACAATCACCCATAATGAGTCATTTTGCCTCCGGCTTCGAGTCAACCCAACAACGAAATCCATATTAATATGTTTCCACTTTCAAGTAGCAACATCCATTACTTGAGTCAAACAACTTGGATTTTGATATCTTCTTTAACTTACTGACAATTAGGGGACCTAGCCACAAACTATTCTATTTCCCTATTCAAACCATCCTACCAATTGGCATCTTGAAAATCATGATATATTTTTGTGGCACCCGGATGAATAGAATAATGGAAACTTTGAGCTTCTTACATTTTTTACTCTAACAATTCCTAATTAGTTTCAATACATTAATTTAGGCTTAAAAACACTTTTTAGGGCTTGGTTATCATGTGAGGCTCTAGGACTAAGTCATGAACTTTCAGAGTGTTACAGATTTACAGTAATTTAACATTCAAGTTAGGGATTCCTTTATTTAAAGATAGATTGATGGATGGATGGATGGATATTATCACATATTTTTCACATATTAATTCTTAAACATTCACATTCTTTATTTATAAAAAATTGCATTTTTTAATTACTATTTTATATTATTTGTTAATTCATAAGACAAGAAAATGTTCGAGTCTCAATTATGTAAACTACTCCAACATGTGACCTTTCTTGATTCTCCCACTTATTGTAAATCTTTATATTTCATTTAGTTTTTCCCAACTAGTGCCCTCAAAAATAACAATTACTTGACCCCAACAACGAAATCCATATTAATATGTTTCCACTTTCAAGTAGCAACATCCATTACTTGAGTCAAACCACTTGGATTTTGATATCTTCTTTAACTTACTGACAATTAGGGGACCTAGCCACAAACTATTCTATTTCCCTATTCAAACCATCCTACCAATTGGCATCTGGAAAATTATGATATATTTTTGTGGCACCCGGATGAATAGAATAATTGAAACTTGAGTTCTACATTTTTTACTTAACATATTCTAATTAGTTTCAATTACATTAATTTAGGCTTAAAAACACTTTTAGGGCTGGGGTATCAGTGAGGGCTCTAGGTAAGTCATTGAACTTTCAGAGTGTTAGATTTATAGTAATTTAACCATTCACGTTAGGGATCCTGTATTTTCAAGATGATGATGGGAGGATAGATATTATAACAGATTTTTAACATATTACTTCCTTAAACCTTCACACTTACTTATTTATAAAAAACTGCCATTTTTAATTACTATTGTATATATTGTTAATTTCATAGACAAGAAAATGTGTGAGTCTCAATTATGTAAACTACTCCAACAGGTGACCTTTCTTGTGTACGACATGTTTTAGTCGTTGGAGCAACAGAGTTTTTCTGAGAAAAACGTGGCAGGAGGTGACGGACGGCAACGAGGGACCGTCAAGGGCACGCGGACCGTCGTGGAGGGGTGTCGTTTAAAAACAATTAGAAATCTGAAATTGGGGTACGAAACTTGACTCTTCTGACCGTCACGACGAAATGGAAAGGACGACCGTCACAGGCGGACAGACCGTCATAGAGTTTTTGATGGAAAAATCTCTGTTGCATGTGCACGGGTGGACAGAAGGACGGACCGTCGCAGGGCGCGACGGCCCGTCACGGGATACGCAATTCCCAGTTTGGGTCGGATTTCTTTACACGTTTTCAGGGCGTTTTGACCTTCCTGCTTTACTTATAAAGTTAGAGGGTTAATGTTAATAAGTCTAATGTTCTGGGGTTTAAAGAGGGCCTGGTAACCTGTAAGTTAATTAGTGGGTTTTATTTCCATCTTTCATTGTAATTTACATAATAATTAGGGTAAAAGAAAAGAGGGTTTGAAATAAGAGAAAATAGAAAGAACAAAGTACAGAAAAGAAAAAAGAGAGAAAACGAGTAGAGGAGAGAGAGGAACGAAGAGGACAACAAGAATTGAGGAGGGGAATTCTTGCTTGATCACGATTCTCGGTGGACGGTAGGGTATGGTTTCTTTTACACTATTCGTTGTAAATCTTAATAGCGAAAAATGCAGTGGTGGGTAGTATGATAGAGTCTTTATGCTTAATTGTTGTGTATGCATGATGTGATTGTATATATAGATTGTGATGAAACAAAGCATGAGAAGCTATTGAATCCCAAACATGTGAATAAAACTAATATCTTGTTAATGATGTGTGACTGGTTAAAGAAGTTGAGGAATTAATCGATATGAGATTAGGGGATGGGACGGAATGTCACGTAACGACACATAGAAATTTTAGTGGGACGGGTTGTCACGAACCGACAGTAGATGTAGGGGATCGGAGGTCACGTACCGACACATAGATTAGTGGGGAGGGTGTCCCGACACCGCAGTAGATGTAGGGATCGGTGTGTCACGTACCGACACATGAGAATGAGTGGGAGGGTGTCACGAAGCCGACACGTAGTAGACTGTAGGGGGATCGGGTGTCCGTACCGACACATTGAATAGGGGGCTCGGAGTGTTCAACCGGTCGCACTAGTAGTAGGGGTCGGCAAGTGTCACGTACCGGCACACAAGAGGAATAAAGATAATGAATTCTTGGAAAGAGACTAATTATACTAATTCCTACAGAACATGATCACAAATAAGTAGTGGCAGGGAGGTGAGTCCTAATAGATATGATCAGGGTGATATTATAAAAGATTTGTTGTTGTAAGTGTGTGTTGCTATCACAAGTTAAGACTCTTAGTTGATTTTATGATGTTATCTGCGATATAATTTGTTTTATTGTGAGCTTGGCCATGCATACCTACTCAGTTACTGTGGTTGTAATGCACCCCTACTTTTATGTTTTCCTTGTGTTTATTTGTGGCGTGCAGCAAACGTGCAGTCCAATCTTCGACTCAACAGTAGTTCAAAGCCAGGTCTTCGTCACACCGGATCTTCAGTAGTGAGCTAAGATAAGCTTCTAGGCTTGGACTGGACTCTCCTTCGCATTGGACTTGATGCCTTGAAGTTTCGAAATAGACTAGCTTGTATGTATTTAGCTTCCTGAATACTCTTAGTTTAGTTAAATTGTCATAGATGTTTTGTGGTGATGACTTCCAATTTTGGGGAATTGAATAGATGTTGAATTTTAAAGAGTTATTGACTTGTTCTTTTAGTTATGAGTTAAGTCTTCCCCATGGCTTTAGGTGTATTAATTGAAATGATAAAGGTTCAGATTGGTTGTTCGATCACATAGGAGGGTAAAATGTGGGTGCCAGTCGCGGCTCAGTTTTGGGTCGTGACAAACTTGGTTTATCAGAGGCATTAGGTTCGTTGTCTCATAACACAAGGGAACAGGTCTAGTAGGGGTATTTAAAGAACGGTTAGGGGACGCCTTTTAATTTTTTTGAGAGGCTTCAGGACTTTAGGGAAAAATTACATTCTTTCTTTCTTTCTTTATGCGATTCGTGGACCAATTGGTATCTAGGTGATACAAATTGGTCTATGGACATCTTCACTCTTATTTCGAAGGAGGGTTAGAAATGAGACCGACTACGCCCAACATCAACATAGCAAGACACAATGATCTGAACCAGCCACTGGGCTGTAGCTCGGAGGTGCAAAACAGTGGCAAAGAGGCGCGGTTAGAGGTCGTGGAGAGGAACGTCCTCTAGAGGGACGAGGACGAGCACCAGGCCCATCTGGGCTTGGCGGGGGACTCCTCCACGACTGAGGAGGGTTAAGAGAAGGGGAGGAGGGAGAATGAAAAAGTACAGAACGAGGAGAGGAAATGACAACCCCAACCTACTCCAGAGATGATCAATCAGTGCGTTAATCTTAGTGGGTGTTGGATAAGGGTCAGGGAAACCCCCAACGTTTTCTGCACCAACACCTCCGGTTTCAGAGGTACGAAATTGCAGCCAGTATGGCCCTCGTTATGGAGCATCATTGGAAATAGGCACGTGTCCACGATGAATACTGGGGCATATAAGACCCCCAATGATCACATGAACTTTTTAGTAAGTTCTTGAAATGATGAAACCTCCAGTCTTCAAGGTGTGAGAATCTGAAGATGCTACGATTTCTGGGTGAATGTCATGAGTTTACTACCCAAGATGGGTATAGTGAATGGTTTGGTTGTTGAGTTCTGTGGAGTTACCAGTTTCAAGGGAACGCACAAAATGTGGGTGGAGGGGTCACATGCTTGAGTGTGTCAACCAAACGAGGCACCAACTATGACTTGGGCATCATTCTCTAGCTTGTTTGTGGAGAAATTTCCCGGACTTGGAGAGATAGGAAAAGGGACGAGTCTGAGCCTTAGAGCAAGGTTAGGATGTCAGTCATAGATATGAGGGCTAAGTTTCGGCACTATCAAGATATGCCACCTAACTATGTTTTTTCAGTCACAATGAGCAGATTCCGCCGGTTGTTGAAGGATGAGAATCAGAATTGCGAATTTCAGGGCCTTACAGGTACACCTACGGCAAAATCCTTCCAAGAAGTGGTAGATTCGTGTAGAGTGGAAGGAGTTGAAGCCAGACTGAATTCACCCCGGCATCGAATCGAAGAGGTTTCGAAAAAGGGGGTGAGTTAAGGTTAATGGTTCTTAATCTAGAGGACGGTTCCAGAGGTTACTCAGTCGACCCATGCAGTCTTCAGTCCATACTGTAGTTGGGGGTCCACCTAGAACGGTCAAATTTCTCTGAGAGACCAATGCGGTGATCTAGAGGTGTTATGGATGTGGGGAGACTGGACATATTAGGAGTAATTGTCAAAACGAGTATAGACCTACCCAATAGCTAGATTGTAGAGGTGGTCAGGTGAGGCCGTTTTTTGGAGCACGCGGTGGTCGAGTATGGTGGTACCAAAATGGGCCGGGTGATGGGCAAACTGGAGCAATACATCACAAACATGGTAGGGGCAACGGACCAAAAACAAACGAAGGGCCCATTTTGCTTCCATGGAGAAGAGGCGGGGAGGAAACATTGATTGATGTGTCATCACAGGTAATATTATGTTATTGATTGCATGGCTTCCGTATTGTTTGATCTGGAGCCACATTTTCTTATGGTATCTTCTCATTTGATAATGGTCTAAATTACATTGTGAATTACTTGATATGCCGATTCGTTGTTTCTACTCGTTGGGTGAGCTGTGGTAGTT
>JAKWJA010002413.1:0-23155 GCA_027704765.1 Solanum habrochaites | reverse complement strand
CTCTACTTTCCTTCGTTATTGAGATCTCGCAGGAAAATAATACTTCACTCCAATGTGCTTGCTTCTTCCATGTAGAACATGATTTTTCGATAGCTTAATGGCAGAGTTTGTTGGTCGCAAACCAAAATTATAGTTTTCTTCCTTTTTGTTTGAATCGTAGTTCTTAAAGAATTTGCCTCGACCAACTAGCTGACAAGCGCGGGCTGTAGCAGCAACAAATTCGCGTTCAGTAGTCGATAAAGTTACAATTTTTTGCTTCCTGGATACCATGAATAGCCCCTGTGCCTAGCACAAAAACATAACCTGAAGCTGTGCTCTTTCTGTCGTCTTGATCACCTGCATATCCTGTCAACAAAACCAATCAAATCAGATTTTTCACCCTTCTTGTAGAACAACGAAAATCTTAGTTCCTTGTATGGCAGCGAGTGATTTCTTTGTGCAGCGTAGCAGGTGAATCTACTGTCTGGCCTCCATATAGGCGCTGCTATGGAACAGATCTTTACACATACATGAGTGGTTCGGGCCTATGTGGCATAAAGATACATCAAATTAACGCTACACAATTTGCCTGTAGAGTTTGTTTATGTCTACCTTAGCTACCTCTTCCCGCTTTGTTTATTCTACAGGCCAAACTCAACTGGAGTCTGCGAATGTGCACATTCTATTACAATCTTGAATCGGTTTTATGGAACAATTTTCCTCACAAAAATATTTCTTTTGAGTGTAAAACAAAAATAATAAACCGCAGTCGCTGTGCAGATCTGTCACTACTGTCGCTGAAACACACCTGCAAATAGATGCATCTTAGCCACGTGTATCAGACATCTCGATTCATTCATCATAGACTTAATCAATTAAAACACATACAAGAACAAAACATGATGCACTTGAAACCGATATCCCCATTTCCACTACATATAGGACTTTAGACATCATCAACATATTCAACACACCAAAATGAGCACTTTTCGCCAACTTCTCCATTTTAACAAAAAAGAGTAGCTCATATGTGTACATTTACAGGACAAACCAACTTTTCATCGAAAGTAAGGGCCGTGCAATGCGACGATAGCCAAGCTCGTGCAGGCATCTTGTTTTAGTCACATAGTAGGGAGGCAAATTTTGCTCCATCACATGTATACACATATCAAGTGCCCTCCATCTCAATTTTAAGTATAACCCAGACTACACAAAAAAAAAAAAAACAAAACAGGGGTTTTTTTTCACCTAAAACAATACCTCTTCCTCCAAGTATCCATTGTAGGGAAAGCATTTGGACATCCCAACATCATCTCATACAGATTGCGCCACGAATTTCTTGATCCGCAAGGCCATATACCTATTCTAATGGTGTGTCATGCATTGCCACACTGGAGCACAACATTACGCGTGTTAGCTCTGGCACATAGTGCTCACATGTGGGCTGGTATCCCTTAGCGGCACTACCAATCGCTCTTATTACGGTGTCAATTTCATCCGCGCATCTTCTTTCAATTTTGGTTTAGCAGCCCCACGTGTACACAGTCGCACGGGGGGATTGCTGCTCCTTGCGTATGAAACAATCTGATACACCGCCCAGTGTTCCGGTTCTGTTACATCTGCATCATCTCATACAATCCAATAGTACTTGTTACCATCCCTTGTGTATCCTCCTCTGTCTTCAGTGAAGCAGATCTCAAAAGTTGGAGGATCGCAAGCGGGCAAACAAGGCAAAATGGGTAACTCATCGGGATCTTTCATTAACATCAATTCGCTGTTACCATGTGGGCGTGACTCCGTCATCCTGATGGGGCGCGGGCGCCTGTGGTCGTGCGAATGGGCAGACGAGAGGCTGTTCAGATCTGCTTCAGTCTCTTCTAAGTTATGCTCGGTATACAGTTTCAGCAGTGTTGGTCGCATTTTCTATGCCAAAACATGCTGGGGTAGAATTCCAGCAAGCTGTAAAAAAACAAAAAAAAATCTAATCTCTGCACTTTCAGGCATCGCCAGCTACTTTCTTCGTCTCCAGTATCAACCACAATTGGAGTAGACTTCTCCATACTCCATTCCCAAGTGTTTTTTTTCTTCAATCCAAAATGACATCTGCTGCTGGTCACAACGTTTTTTTTGTCAAAGGATTGAACAACTTGTATGCCTTGGATGTGTCCGCTACACCAATAAAACACATCTCTCACCTCTATCGGCAAGCTTCTTTCTTTTTGCTTCTGGACATGTGCATAGCCATGGACCCAAAAATTTAAAGTGGTCTACTGCCGGTTTCCTTCCGCTCCAAGCTTCTCAGGATGTAACATCGTCGAATAGCAAAAGTGTGACCATCTAATTCAAGATGTGAATGCTCCACTTCACTGCTTCTGGGCCAAAATTCCTTTGGAACTCTTCCCCGGCTAGCCAGCTACGAACCATATTGAGAATGGTTCTGTTCTTTCTCTCTGCCACACCGTTTTGTTGGCGGGGTAATAGCTGTTGTGAGCTCTTTCCGAATGCCACTAGTCCTCACAAAAATCAACATACCTTAGAGCAATATTCTCCCTCCGCGATCTGTTCGAGGTTCTTAACAGTTCTTCCAGTCTCATTCTCCACGCGAGCTTGAAGATTTTAATACATAAGCCTCCAACTTTTCTTGCCGAATATACACCCAGTTTCTGGAGAATCATCAATAAAAGTAATAAAATACTTTTTACCTCCATTCGAGATCGGTGTTATTGCCCGCAATATCTGGAGTGTACCAACCCCAGATACCTCTTTGGCTCTCCACGACTTTACTTGGTTTTGGAAACGGAGAACGAAATGTTGGCTTTGCACAACACATCATCTTCACATCAATCAAGCTTGGGAGGTAAAGCAACAATTTCACTGAATGCACCCCCCCGTCACCTACTCTTCCTTTGTGAAGGATCTTCATCCACCAAAGTTCCAAGTGACGCATATCGAAAATGCCGACAACGCATGATGGGTTGTTTTTTTCACATTTTCCAGTCATTGGTTACTACCAACAAGGATCCACATGTAACCAAAGAGCTTGTTGTCAGGCCAGCTTTTTCAACAATGAACTGCCAATATAACAAAGTTTTTGCTCTTTGTTTCATCACGAAATTTGACTTGCTCTTGTTTTCTCATCAGGCGAATGCACTTTCATAGCAGCATTGCGAGAACGAAATGACACCAACACCTTAGGGACAACTGATACAATTCTACAAGGTTATTTATCGAACAGATCTCCTATCCTCGTGTCCTTGTACCGTAGTCATTACGCTCTAAAATTTTCCGCAGCCTTGCTTTGTTGCCTCCGTCTCTATTTACCACGATCTGCTCTTCCTCTTCCCTTCCCTCTACATTCTCCCCCTTCCTCCTAGAATTGGAAGAAATAAAAGTAGAAGCCTTCAAGGCCTCTCCTCATAATTTTGTTGAATTCCGGCTTCATCTTCTGTTCATTTCACCAATAAGAGCTTTGCAAATTCATCAAGCGATAACTCAGCTTATACCTTTTGACTCCTCAATGGAGCAAACAAATAATCATCCTTCGGCTTAAAGAACGCACTATCTTTTCCAACAATTGTGACATCGTTCATCTTCTCTCCATTGGAATCGCATTTTGTTTTGCTAGGCTCCGCGTTCTAGCCACAGTAAATCATTACAGACTCTCCTTCCTTCATCTGCAAAGTCCTCAACATCCTTCTTAAGGCGTGCAGCTGTGGCTCGCTTCACTCTAGCATACCTTGATATTTCCTTTCTCATGGATTCCCTATATCCTTGGAAAGTTTCTTTACAAGAATATTTCCAAGATAGGACGCTCAATAACTGAAGAGGGAATTTTTTGCCTTCAAATCTTTAACTTCTTGCTTCGAACTCCATTTTTGAGCATTTCGTCACAGCCTCGCTTCCCTGTTGAGCGCTGAATGCCATCCGCGATAATTTGCCCTACTCTTTTTGACCGTAAAAAATTTTCCATCAGCATACTCCAATGGTCTAATGACCATCAAACGAGGATTGCGCGCTTGCCGAAGTTGTTCTCTGAAGCCATAAACTCACAATATGCTCCTTTGTTTTCTTTTTGAACGAACCTTCAGCTCTGATGCCATGAGAGGAAAGAAACTAATTCCAGAGAATATTGTTTTTGAGTAAAACACAATGGAGAGAGGAGAGGACCTGATAGAAGAGAATTTTTTATTGGCTAAAAAAAAACTGCAATTGCAGTCATTCTTATATACAAAAAGCATAGTAAACGTTAGCTAATATATAGTAACTATCCAACCGATTTTTCTCCTCAAACTAGGTAACAACCCACATTTAACTATTCCTAAAGACTAGGACAAACAAAACAGATACGAATTTATTTTCTAACAGAACTCTAATTTACTAAACTGAATTATTCAAAACTACAGTTACACACCTATTCCAATTAGTTGTCTAAATACATCGTTGAGCGGGGATATACAGACCTAACTGGTGAACATTTATATTTCATCCTTTTTCGTAAACAAGCAAGTTGCTCATCCGGGCGTCACTGCTAAAGACAAATCACTGCAACTCGATGGATGATCGAGCTCTCTATATTCTCTACTCTATCTACCCCTTTCCTCTATCGATTTTAAGAATAGACAATAGATTTATCTTATGATGATCAAGCATGAAATACTAAAACAAGAATATAGCAGTAACTTATAATGACAATCAAAAACTAATTCATAAACCTTTAATATTCTACAATCAACCCGTAGTATCTACCATTTCTCGTTCTTTAATTACTATATTATTTAATTGTAATTATCAGATATATTTAAAAATATTTCATCATATTTTTTGATAATATTTTACCATAATTTCATTATTTCTTTTTTCTATATGGTATTTTCCTTAATCATGGTGTCCTGTAAACACAACTCAAAGGAGCTAGACTTATCACAGTAGGCACATAAATGGATAGTTGTGATGTCTATAGAATATACTTTTGCATAATTGGGGGCGCTTTATAACCAAACTTTACAATGTTGTGGTGGTCTGTGTGGACCACATAAAGCTGTATATTATCGCATTGACTAGTGTGCAAATCTACGAATAAGATCGGACAGAGTAAATATTATGTAAATTGGGGTTCCCATAATTTGGGGTATAAATAATGACGATACACATGGATTTTGTTATTCTGGTCAGTGGCACAATGGGTCTTCGCATTATGTATATTTCGTCCATACAAGTGCGGGCATCCGGTAGGCGGGGGGAGTGGAGTATTAGTAGGGTGTGTCACAACTCTAGTAGGTGGTTGTATGTGGTATGTGGTGAGTCGGTCTTATGATGCAGGTATCAAAATAGGAACTAAGGAGACACAAGAAATAATGTGTGACACACATTGCGTTCCCTTATACATGTGTGGAATTTCAAATAAAAGAATTGTGACTATAGCATTCTTGGGAACAGAGAGATTTGTATAAGCTCATACACATACATGGTTGTATAGTGGCCATTTATCCCTTATGTTAAAAACTCGGCTGGGAATCTGCATGCCAACACCCCCCCAGTGTAGTGTGCTGTCATACATATTATCACCTGATGAATGCAATCAGTTGGATCTCTAATTAAAGTGAAATGAATAGTAACATGCGTAAATCAGCATGTTTGGTCTGTGGGCTTTACTAGAAGGTGTCCAATTGAGAATAGGGTTGATCTTAGCATCAGTTGGGATTTGGAAGTGAAGTGTTGAAGTGAAACTGGATTGAATGAGCGTGGTGTTTATGGAGGACCTGTGGCTGGAGATAAAAGTATCTAGAAGAGGTGAGACTGGTGCATGTGAAAGATTGGTGTATAAAATGGGGAGACAGAGTTATGGGAAGTGAAATTGTGTGTAATTATGTTTGAAGAGGATTAGGAGTTGTAGAAATAGAAAGAAGGGGGGGGGAAGGGGTCATAATGTTATTCATATTTTTGAATTCGTGTCTTCATAAAGATGAGATGAATTCAGGAAAAAAGTTGATTCATGGACTGTACAGGGCCGTAGGGTTGGAAGAAAAAATTTGATGGAGGGAAAGATAATGTAGAGAGAGAGAAGCTTTGGAAGAAAGTAAGTAATTTAGGAGTTGCAGAGATCAAAGGTGGTCTATGATATAAGAAATGTGAGAGTTTCATAAAAAATGGTAAGTGCATATATATAATATATTACACACACTCAATATTAGTACTGTTTGACATGATATTATTATTTTCTTAAAAACATTTGAACATAAAATAGTTAACCTTTAGATGGCGAAAAAAATCTTAATTAAATTATTGTCTTTAGTACTTGATGAGCTTTCAATTGCAAATTAAAGTCATGAGACTCGAACAATTTTATTTACAAAAATAGTCTTGGTAAAAAAGAAAAAAACTTATAATGCAATTTATGAGCTAAGCTGGAGTTGCACTTAGTACTTTATTGAAGTTTGTTTATTTTTTTTTTAAATGTAATTATTACGTGATCTTAATGTTTTTCGTATTGTATAATCATCCTTAAAATATTTATTTTGATAAATTAATGTTTCATGCATATTATTGTTTTCATTAAAATTTATATTTAAAAAATAACTCCTCAAAATCAACTAAAATCTATGGTCAAATTATATAAACTATATCTTAACATATTTATTTTGATAAATTAAATGTTTTATATATTATATGTTCCTTAAACTATCACAACAATAATAATAATTTTTGGTTCTTACCAAAATCACATAACCTCTGCCATATTTTTTAAAAAAAGAAAATTAAATGTGTAGCGTCTAGCTCCTTTATTCCACTTCAAAAATTCTATACAAAAAGGCCCAAATAAGCCCAAATAAATCAAGCAAGTAATACCTAATCAGGCCCATCAAAAATAGAAAACAGACCACTCTATAAATTGATCCTGAATGGTAGGGTTTTCTATCTGATACTCCTCCTTTCACTCCGCCTCTTTCATCAACATGTTTTCTCCTAGAATAGGTCTGAACTTGACTTACTTTTCGCCTCCTCGCTCTGTAGATCATTTGTGCAAATCTCATGATGCCTTGCACTCTTCTCTTTATCAGCTCGCTGAAGTAGGTATCTTTCCCCTTTTTTCTAACTTTTTGTAGCTTCTCTAACTTTCTCTTCCTCTGCAGAGGTATACTCCCGTGGATGCAATGGATTTCAAAATTGTCTCGACGAAGATGCCAATTCATGTGTGTTATTGATCGAACTGTATTTAAGTATCTCCTCCTTTTTCTTTATCTTCTTTTTCTTTTTTTTCCGAAGCCCCGTTGTTAATACTTGAAAACAATTATAGTTTAAATCTTTATATGAAAACCCTTATTGTTTTATTATTTTCAAATTTTTAACTTTGCCTTGCGGTCCAGAACTGGTTCTTCCAATTCCTTGGTAGTCCCACGTTCGTCAGCCAATTCTCCGCGGTTTTCTGTCTGCGCCACGGCTGTAGTATTTTGTGTCTTTTAGTCTATTGTCACGGCTCATAAATCCCCTTACTGTAAGGAGAGAAAGAGAGGATTGGCTGGGTCTAAGTGGAGGCGGGGAAGCTGTAGGAACCATATGTGTGAAAGTGGAGCGGAGGGGAATGAGAGATGTTGGGGCAGGGGGTAACGTGGCTCGCCGGAACTAAGAATGTAGATACTGGGAGGTTGGAACTCCCAAAGAACAAAAACAGGCAGGTAAACAGAAGGAAAGTTTCTTCTTGCTTAGCGGCTGCTGTCTCGCGGTGGACTGGTGTGTCTTACTCCTTTTACTATCTTCTTCCCCAATACTCTTACTATGTACAGAAAACCTTTTTTTCGTTTGGGATTGGAGTTTGGACCTACTAATTTGGAAATTTGGAAGAAAAAGGTAGCATTTTAAAAAAAATTGTGTTGACCTCTCACCTAGTCATTCACCTAATAGTTATCATCTTAGAAAGTCATTTTTTTTGTTGAAAAATTGGACATCAACAAAAACAAAATTTCATATAAACATTAATTGAGTGAGACCATCTAATAGAAAATAAACAAATCCTATTTTGAGTGGATTTAAAATAAATTAGAATTAAGCATTTTATATTTTTGTTCATTGTTAATAATGTTATTTTATATTTCGATCTTTGTTTACAATAAAAATTGTACCTAACTCCTACAGATCTTCTAATATTTTCATGAAGTTTTTTTTTTGAATGTTGTAGATTCCAACATGGGAACGAAATCAACTTAATATCAAGTCAATCATACACGCAACGTTGGGTTAAAGCGAGCCAATCATTTTATTGTGTCCAAGGAAAAATACACTATTCATCCACTTGACAAAAAAAATAGGGCAATTCTAGTTCAAAAGATTCAAAGTGTTGTAGCCAACATAATGGTCGTTGTGCTAAGGTATATGTAGACACTACTCTCCTTATACACTACTGGTAGGATTGCACTAGGTAAGTATGTTTTCGACTTGTTGTTGTTGCATGTCATACAGAAACATATTTTATGACAATGATCCACTAAAAATATAATTTCGTAAGAGTTTAAATTATACTAATGTAAATGATTTGTATAAGTTACCCACAACCATATCTACATAGTATATGTAAACCTATAGCATCTCATGTTTTTTTCTAATCCTCTTGATAAATTCATGATTTCTATGTTATAATATTGAATTCTCGTACAACCAACTTTTCAGAATGGGACTAACTAGTAATGTGATGGTTTAGCTTTATAGGTTTGTATATATCTAAATAAATATATATATATATATATATATATGCATAAGTATTTTTCTGCAACCTAAGTGAAACATGAACGTTTACAATATATCATTGGGGAAAATTAATGGAAGCTTAGGTACTGTTTATTGCAAAAGAAACTTTCCCAAATTACTTCACACGGGTTGGCAAAAGTTTTTGAAGGTCAAGATATTAAGAGTAAACGATACAATTATTTTCACAAATTTATATCAACCCGTTGTAAGATAAATTTTTGACTACTTTTGCAATAGTAATACTTAAACCTCCATGATTTTCTTGATGTATCATAAAAGTTCATGTCCTAACTCTGAATTTGAGGAAAATAACTTCATGCATTTTGGAGGTATATATAAGCTCATTAAAGTTCAACATCACTTGGAGTTTGCTCTTTGTGAAAAAGTTGCTTGTACGAAGAATCACATTATCACATAAATAACATTAAAATGGTGAATTACCAAGAGAATTAATAAAACACGAAATGTTATGGGCTCATGATCCCTAAGTACTATTGAAATTACACATTTAAGAAAGTTTACATATCCTTGTGAGTAACCTAATAGTATATAAATCATTTAGACTGATGGTTTATTTAATTTAAACTCTAATAAATTTAATTATTTTGTAGATCATTGTCAGAAAATATATCTTGTATAACATGTTGTTACGATCCAAAAAATAGGACGTGATGAAACGTGTCTATTCCCACCAAGAATAAATCAACCTCAACCCAACGAAACGAAAGAAAACTGATAGAATCGATAATTCTTGTTTTGATGATAGACAAGAAGCGCAAATAATCAGTAGCAAATGTACGCAACAAAAGAAGCCAAGATCGAGTCGCAAGATCGAGTAAAAATGGGTCACTAGTAATCAAGAAAATAGAGTTATTTGTCAAAGCCAAAAATACTATATTAAAGGTTATAAGTTTATACAAATAAGGAAACCCTTAATAATTCTTAAGTAAGGAAGTTGTATGATATAAGGATTTGTACTTTAAAAGGATCCTTGTTTTAACCATAACTTCCTTACCTTATTGAGGATTTTAAGGCAAAAGAACCCTCTATAAGAAGAGGACGATGCTGATGAAGAATTCTACGACTTCACATCAGAGAGAAAAGTGAGAATCTATTCATAAACCCTGAAGCTTTCAGATCGATCGGTTTTTGCTATGTTTAAACGTTTCTTGAGTGAGAGGTTTTTAACGTGTTAGACTATCTTCTTGTTTTGTTCTTGCGTTGGAATTTACTTTATTGTACAAAGGTGGGTTTGGCCTCTTTGTAGGGTTTGAGTTTTCTGTGAGGATTTGTAACAAAAGGTGGGTTCGGCCTTTTGGAGAGATCGCTTGGAGTCAATCGAGAGAGGTATTAAGTTTAAGCTTTCTTATTATTGAGTTGTAATCACACAATCTTATATTGAATTAATAAAACGAGGTTTTTCCTTCCCTTGAGGAGGAAGATTTTTAATTTAAGAAGTGTTTGTGTTTTTACTTAAAGCAACTTACAAGAACCTGGTCTGTTCTGGGGTAAGGTTTCTTTCATTGGGTATCAAGACAGGTCTTTTCCATAAAAGATTACACTTTAAAAGATACCATGCTCCCGCGCACCACCTAACCCCCATAATAGGAGCGTCACAAACACGACCACCATTGGTTCAATGGCAAATGATTATGATGGTGAAAAATTCGTATGATGGATCCATCTTATTGGGCAAACCCTATCTATGGGGAGTAATTCTAGATGTCAACCATACCTATGAAAACCTACAACTGATGGAATCACCAAAATCCCAAAGGGAAAGAAGAATGGATGCTGAAGACAAGCTTGCAATTCAAAACAATGCCCAAAGCAAGAAAATTCGATCTATGGCATAGGACGCAACGATACAATCGCTCTCGTCTTGTCAGATGCCAAAGCCAGTATGGGAAACACTACAAACCTCTCAGAGGAACAACGCAGTCAAGAAAGTCTAAAATTGGATACTTGAACAGGCAATATGACAGCTGTCATGATGACAGACGGGGAGACTATTAAGACATGCACACCATTTCCACCTCACCAGGTCACCTCAATCATTAATCAAGATGTCCTCCTTAGAGAGATAGTTCCTATGGCAAGGCAGAGGAAACTCTTTGAGTGTCCTCCTGAAACATGGAAAGCAAAGTCGAGGCTATCACTGAAGCCCGCGACCTAGACTCACGGCCATGGACGAGTTTAACTTGGTAATCTCCATCACATACGACTCAGAAAACCAAGAAAAGGAAATTGTGAGGGAAAAAGAATAAGGAAAGAACTTGGTCTAAAGGCTACTCATCAGATGAATTCTTGAAGATGAAAATATTTGCCCTGTTACCAAAACAGGTTCACCAGAACTAAAGAGAGGGCAGGCCTTTCAAAAGAAAACTTTCTCAAAAACCATCTGAAACACTAAAGCACCAGTTTTGTTTCATAATTGTGGTAGCCCAGATCACTTCATCAAATTCTGTCACTTTGGGCTTAGAATCAGAAAAAAGGCCAAACTTTGAGAAGGGCAAAGACATCAAAAAGAATAAGGTGTTCCCTCACAACAGAAGAATGACAACCTCATAGAGGCAATATTTCATGAAGAGTGCCTTTGCGCAATGTGGGAATTCATCTGATGAAGCGTCTGAGGGTGATAAGACAGAAAACAAGTCCCTTGCACTAAACAAGAGATATATGACTTTCTTGCTCTTGTCGTAGTGGAAACCAAGGAAAAAAGGAAACTTTCAACACAATGAACCATACTAGCACTCCTTGGCTGATGCAACTCTGGAACGAGGAGATTACATTCAGAACAGCAAGACACATAGCACGAATCGAAGGTGTGTTTAGTCCTTCACTTCACATCAAGATGCTAATCTACAGACTCATTACTCAAATCTAAAGGGACAGCTTAGAATCTTTACTCTCCACTCTCATTGATGCATTAAAACCATAAACTCAAAAAGGGAATTGATAAGGGAAGACTATGCATCCTAAGGAAGAAAACAAGATTCTTGAAAAACAAAATCTTCATCTTTTATCCAAGATATCAGAACTAAATAAAACCTAGACTTGGTAAACCAAAATCGTACATGAACACTCTCCAGATAATCTTGTGACTAAACTGAGCAGAAAATGGAATAGATGGACCAGGTCCACCCATATGCTTGACAACATTCACAAGAAATCGCACATCTGAGAGACATGGGATAGGTTTTTGATAGAACCAATTTTCAAGTAAAAATCCCAACATAGATTTGCTATGCATGCACTTTGGGGCTGTAGGCATAAAATCCATGATTTCAAAGAAAACAAACTGCTCAAACAAAAATTTGAATCTTTGAAAAAACCTCATCATGAGAAACCAATGGACAAAATCAAATTCCTACAGTCATCTCTTCCTAAATGGGCCAGAAGAAATCTTATCCTCCATGCCCTAAGCTAAATCAAGTGATTGGGTACCAAATCTAATCCCAAAATTAATTGCAGGGAATCAGTGAAGAGGAAGCAACAACAATGGTAACTTGGCAAGTTCTGTTCAGCACACATGGACTTGAGATAAAAAAACCTTCCTCGCACTCAAGAACATCAAAGGAGGACATCGTTGCCTTGGTAATGAAAAGTGGTGCAATTCCAGGAATTGGAAAGGTTGGATCATAGATACTCATGCAATTTTAGAACGTTTATTTGTGAATGGACCTCAACTATTATTTGAAGCGTATCTCAAATATGCAATACAGGAAACAATGTTTTCTCTTTACAGAAAAGGATGCAGAGAACAAACTCAGCGACTGGGAACCTGGTTCTACTAGGTAAGAGACACCAAGATTGTGTACAACGCCCAGCTTGTAACTTTCCCACGGAATATACTCTTACTGTCTAACACGTGTCCGTCTTCTGATTGCTCCATGATGTGGCAGAAAAAAAAAAAAAAAACAAAGAAATGGGACACATTAGCATGACAACTATAAACAGTTCCATATCTAAGACCTTGGTTAGGGGTACTGTCAACCAAAAGTTTCAGGGACACCCAGTATGTGGAACTGCATTCAAGGAAAACAGGTTTCGGTCTCCTTCCAACCGTTGACATAAAGTTTACTACCAGCCCACTATCAACTGCCTTCACATGGATCTTTGTGTGGACCACTGCGTGTACAAAGCAGTGTGGAAAAGAATATGTGTTTGTAAATAGTTTCGAATTGACTTACTCAGGTCATTACCTTGGACATTGTTTTCTTTGCAACAGGATGAGACATTCACTATGTTTTTGAAATCTTCGCAAAGCTGGTTCAGAAGAAAATCAACAAGAAATAAAATCAAGCATCAGATCTGATCATGGTTGGAGTTTGAGAAACTCACACTTCCTACAATTTTTTGCCTACAATGGAATTGAGCATAACTTCTCAGCACTAGAACACCACAACAAAATGATGTTGGTTGAGAGGAAAAATAGAACACTGGAAGATATTGCAGAACAATGTTAATCTCAACAAACTTCCCAAAATTCTATTTGGGCTGAAGCAGTGAACACAGGATGCATGGCTATAAATAATGTATGATCAGATCAGTGTTTCAACAAACACCATATGAGCTGCTAAAGGAAGGAACACTTTAGCACTCTTAGGGCCTTTTGGGTGTGTAATGGTTTCAAATACACAACAATGCCAAGACAATTTGGGAAATTTGATGCCAAGATGGATAAAGGAATTTTTCTGGGCTACTCATCACAAAGCAAGGCCTAAGTACTGATAAAAGAACAAACCGTGTAGAAGAAAGTGTCCACATTGTCTTTAATGAACATACTAGTGAAGTTGAAGGAAATTCAGAGGATGAACAAAATAAGGGTTCGCTCCAAGCCATCAGAACCAAAAATATGGGAAAAAGAACCCATACTCTCGGATAAAACATCTGAGATAGGAGATAAGTCTACTAATGAAACTGGTTCATCTGCACCTCAAGAACCAGTAAGTATTCCAACTCACAGTTGGAAACATCAAAGCTATCACCCTTTGCAAAACATTTTTACTCCTCTTAACTTAGGCATATCTACAAGATCCAAACTACGTAGTATGTGTGCATTCTCTGCCTATGTGTCCCTGATTGAGCCTAAAATATAAAGAAAGCACTGCTACACTCTGATTGGATTAGTGCCATGCAACAAGAACTCAACCAGTTTGAAAGAAGTAGAGTGTGGAACCTGGTTCCAAAACCTCAAACAGACCGGTAAATAGGAACTAGGTGGGTGTTTGGAAACAAGCTCGATGAGCAGACAAATAGTGCGCAACAACAAGCTAGGCTAGTTGTACAGGGATACAACAAGAAGAAGGTAGATAGACTATGAGAACAACCTTTGCACCACCTAGCAAGAATTTGAGGCAATTAGGAATATTGGTTGCATCTGCTTGCTCCCATGGAGTTAAAACTCTACCAAATGGATGTCAAAAGTGCCTTCTTAAATGGTTACCTACAAGAAGAGGTGTATGTAAAACAACCCCAGGTTTTGAGGAATTACCATTATATCTTGATCATGTAATTAAACTGGACCAAAGCACTTCTATGCTAAAACAAGCACCTAGAGCATGGTATGATTGATTGTATATTTCCTTTCACCATGGATATACAAGAGGAAAATTTGATAACATTGTGTTTCTTCGAAAAAAAAGGGTAAAGATCTGTATAGGTCCAAGTATATATAGAGGATATCATATTGGAGAGAAAACCAATGACTCACTAGTAGGAGAATTTGCTCAACTAATGAATAATGAGTTTGAGATGGAGTATTGAGGAGAGAGTAAATTTCTTTTTGGGACTCCAAATAAGCAAAACTCCAGTTGGAACATCGTTCATCAAACAAAAATCATCAAGGAATTATTGAAGAAGTATGATATTGAATGAAGCTAAGTCAAATGACACACACATTGCGGGATAACAACCAAAGTTGATTAAAGATGAATCAGGGTTCACACAGTCAGTCAATTGACAATAGATATAGAGCCTATGATTGGATCACTCCTATACCTCACGCCAGTAGACCTGATATATATTCAATGTTGGTCTATATGTAAGGTTTCAGTCTTGTCACCAAGGAATCACATCTAAAGCTGTCAAAAGAATATTGAGATATTTAAAAAGGCACAATGAACCTGTTCTCTGGTATTTTTTTTTTTCCAACTGGTGACTCTTGCTCTAAAGGGATTTGCCTGCGCAGATTATGCAGGAGAGGGGTGGGACATATGGTGATAGAGAAAAAGTTTACATCTGGGATGGCACACACTTTTTAGACCATGTTTAATATCTTGGGCAACTAGGAAAACAAAATTCAGTGGCTCTATCTATGCAGAGGCTGGTATGGTTGCAGCTGCCTTCATGTTGTGCCCCAACTTCTTTGGGTAAAACAGCAGCTTAAAGATTTGTATAGAAACAGGTTGTATTCCTATCTATGTATAATACAAGTGCTAATGAAAACATGGCCAAAATCCAGTTCAAAAACACAAACGCACCAACACATAGATATTTAGACAAGTCCACTTTCTTCGTGATATGTTGAAAAAGGAAACATAGAAATGAAGTTCTGCAAAACTGAGGATCAAGTGCTGATTTCACCAAAGGCACTAGGAAGAGGTCATTTCAGAAAAATAGACTGAGTTAGGACTATCTTTTTAGATGATGAATTCTGTCCAACCCAGTTTAGGGAGTATGAAAAAAATAAAAAAACAGGTTCAGTCAAGTTGTCTATAACTGCTTTACACTTAGATTGTAATCTCTGAAAAGAAGTGCAACGTCAAAAGCACAGTCTCTCGATGTCAATCCCCCATAATTACTTCAAACCCCCGGAATACAACATCCAAACCGTTCCCCAATCAAGCACTCTCTCTAAACAAGCAACCAACTTTTTCTAACTCTTCATTCTTAGAAAAAAAGAAATACTCTCCCAGCACCATGGTTAATCCAATCCTCGCTTATTAGATGACGAAAAACTCGTCTGACAGTAAATTTCTCAGGGGGGAGAACAACCCAGTTCAGTTGTTGATGTTGTACCTAATCGAGGGGAAGGAAATCCAACTCCCAACTAAAACCATCTACACCCAACTAAGATCCTTGGTCTACATCTCCACCACCCCCCCCCCCCCCCACAAAGCTAATTCTACACCTATAGTTGCAGAATCTGCACCACCATCCATCAGAGAATCTCCCACCACCCACCAGTCCAAGGAAATCCCATCATCACCAAACCCAGGAAAACTCCACAATACTGTCCCAAATAACACCCTTCTTCCCCATCTCACAAAACCACTCCTCAAAATCCACCACTCTCCAATCAATGTGATATTCTTTTGAGTACCCTATCCTGAAAAACCAAGGCGGCAAAGAACGCCTTAGCAGTTAAAAAGAATTCGCTTCCACAAAGGCCAGTGTGGACAAGAGCGCGAAATATGTGGTCAAACCCAACTGATGAGGCCAACCTATATGTGTGAAGTGTCGACGATTGGGTTAAGGTCCTGTTCGTTCATCTGTTCCCAATGATCTGATTCTGAAATGGATGATGTATCTGAGGTTTAAACATTCTGCAACTCCTCAATCAAAATCAAAATCATGCCAAAAAGAATGCAGATAAATTTCTCAAGTGAGAAAGAAAAAGTACAATTCCAAACCAAAACAGAGTGCTTCGGGGTTAGAACTGTGCACCCTTGAATACTTCAATGGATAGAGTGAAGTAGGTTGTGAAATACTAGTTTCAGGGGTGGAAGGGTTATTCTGGAACCCCATTATGATGATGAACAGAAGTGGTTAGATTCTATACAAAAACTTGGTAATTGTAGAAGGAGATGTGGTATCGTCTAGTGTAAAGGGGGTTGACATTGTTTGATGCAACTACTAAATGGGGAACTCTTGCATATACCATATGCATGGGAATTAAGAGTACAATTGGGGTTTTGATGAATATTCTAGCTTGCCAGCCAAATTCTCTCAATGTAGAGTCCAATTCTAGGGCCACCAAACAAACTGTTTTAAAGGGATTGATGAGATCTTGCATAAGCTTCTTTTTGAAATAGTTCCATAGGTGATACTGCCTAGAGGTAACCAACGTCACCAATGCCTCCATAAGAGACAGGGACTTACGGAATGACTCTTGCGTGCAAAGAACGCATGGACTGGCCCACACTGGATATCAAACATTCTTGCTAGAATTGTTGAATCCTAAACAGTTCTATCAGTTAGCTTTTGGAAAATCTGTGTTAAACTAGAGTGTTTGATGCATTTGAAGTACCATGGGAAGAAGGCAGGATTTTAACTCGTGCAGACAGTGTTCACTCAACAATCCTTGCTGATTGTGGCAGTCCCATGGAGTCGGAGCAGGTTGAACTGCGTCTCCACGTACATCTGAGTCTTGTTGCTCAATTACTCAGGGAACTTAAAGTAGCTTGAAGAAAAAGTATGCCACTCTTGAGTCAGAAAACCAGAAGTTACGTGCTGACTGGACAATCAAATGCTGAATTCAAAGGTGGACAGGATTCAGGTTAGTGCAGCAAGCAACTTGCTAACAATGCAAGAGTTGAAAGAGTTCTGGATATGCTGGCTTCGCTTCAAACTAAGCCTGGTCAACTTTCACATTGAAAAGCATCTTGTTTGACCTGGGTTATCGTAGTTGTTTAAACTCTGTGGTGTTACTCTTTGTTGTGTGTTGTCAGAACATTTTATTATGCTCAATGACTGGGCTTATATTGTTGCTATAGGATGGTGATGGGTTTGTTTAGACGCTGTTGGATTCTTTTGATTTGTCAAAGGGGGGAAGAGTATTTGCGCATGCAGCACATCACACAGAAAAGAGTTAGTTTGTCTTCATCAAAATAGGGGAATAGATAGAATCGATAATTAGATTTTGATGATAGACAAGAAGCGCAAAAATCAGTAGCAAATGTACGCAGCAAAAGAAAGCCAGCTCGTTCCAAAGAATCGAGTAAAAGGGGTCAGCTAGTAATCAAGAAAATAGAAGTATTTTCAAGCCAAACAAATATATTAATAGGTATAAAGGTGATAACATAAGAAAAACCTTAAATATATTTAGTAAGGAAGGAAGTCGTATATAATAAGGATTGTACTTTAAAAAGGGAATCCGTGTTTAACAATAACTTCCTTACCTTTCTGAGAAGGCTTTAAGGCAAAATAAATCTATAAGAAGAGGACGATGTTATGAAGAATTTTACGACTTCACAAAGAGAGAAAAAGTGAGAATTATTCATAAAACTGAGTCTTCAAGATCGGATAGGTTTGCTACGTTTAAACATTTCTGAGGAGAAGTTTTAACGTGGAGAACCATATCTTCTTGTTTTGTTCTTGATTTAATTTACGTTATTGTACAACGGGTGGGTTTTTTGGCTCTTTGTGGGTTGAGTGATTATGAGGATTGTAAGACAAAAGGGGGTTGTGGGTTTTGGCCTTTTTGGAGAGATCGATTGGAGTCAAATCGAGAGATGGGTGTAGGTTACGGCTGTTTGATTATTGAGTTGTAATCACAAAATCGTATAGTTGAATTAATAAAACGAGGTTTTCCTTCCTGAGTGTGAGGAAGAAGTTTTTAATTTATAAGGGTTTGGTCTTTATTAAAGCAACTTACAAGAACCTGGTTTCTTGTTATGGGATGGTAGTTTCTTCAAAAAACAGAAAGATATAAACAAGAATGTGTTTCCAATGGCACACACAAAGTGGACATGGTCGTGCAAGTAATATAGTGACTCTTAAATGTATCGATTTATCGAACCCAAAAGAAAAAGACTTGTCAATGAATTAAAAAATTATATTAGTCTAATTATTTCTTTATTAAGAAGTTCCAAAAAGAATATGATGCAAGAATAACATAATAACATTACTTACAGTAATTGAAAAAAAATTAATTCAAAGGCTGCGGCAAAACATGTATGTTCTCGACGCTGCGAGATGAATTGTCATATACTGCCGTCGCATATGAATGTTGACACCTATTTGGACCTCTCGATTGATAATTAAGTTGTTGAGCTTTTTCATTACAAAACGATCTTAAAAAGAAGTATTTATAAAATATAAAGATGAATTATAAATGCTTACTAATTTTTTTAGTAAGTTGTCGCCTTGTTTATTGTGAGAAATATACTAAAGAATTTCCACCTACTATCCAGACTATAATCTACATGCATTGTTTGCGGTCAGTTATTAGGAGATTTATTCTGGTCACCCCCCCCTTTTTTCTCCCCCCCCCCCCCCCCCCCCCCCCCCCCACCCCCCCCCCCCCCCCACCAAAACCACCACCTACACAGACTTCCAAAAATCCTTCCAAAGACTTCTTTCTTTACTTATTAAAATTAGTTTTAATATTAGTTTGAGGTATATAGTAATTTACCTGTTTCAAAATAACTATATATAATTTGGATGTTGTCCGAGATTGTTTAGGGGGGGGTCCGTTGCAGACGATTCGTACGAGTTTGTGCAGAACTCCATAGGGATTTCAAATTCGAAAACGAAAGTGGCATGGTCGAACTTTTCCTGTTCCATCCTCCAAAGAACCCTACTCCCGTCCCTATTTTATAACATATCTTTTCCGTTTTGAGGAGGATTTTTTTGATGGAGAGTTTTTCTTTTGAGTGGGGAAAAAATTTTGAGTCGGAAAAGGTTGTTTTAAGGAGAGTTTCGTTTGTCGACTTTAACAAGCATGTCATATAGTATCTTTTGATTACTTATTTTTTCCAGTGTCATTAAATTTTTTAACATGGTAAATTTTTCTATGATTGTTGACTTATCATTATACAAATTATTCTTGGCTATTATTACCATCTATTTATACGGTTATGTTGGTTTGATCCCTTCATTATTTTGAATTGATCTCTCACATAACGTTACACTATTGTGCATTGTCAAATTTGTCTTGGCGATCCCATGTGTGTCATGTGACTTCCACACCTCGACCACTGGACCACAACAACGTGTCACGGCAGGACAAAGCTGATCTGGAGATCACGTGCGACTAGGATGGTACGAGCTGCCAAGGGATGGGGCACTGCGCGTGCAAAACTTTGTCACTGCGATCTTCACGAGGGGGATAGCACGACTGCTGTGTCATTAATTACTCAAAATCACTCAAAATCTTTATGGTCAAATTATATATATATATGCTTGAGGGGGGAGAGAGAGATGTGCGTGTATTTGTTATTTGATATATGAAACCACTAAGAATAATTGTTTTTGATACTTACACAAAATCACGCAACATCTGTCATTTTTGTTGTTAAAAAAAAAAATACAATTCTCGAGCGTCTCTAGCTTTTTAATTCCACAATTTAAAAATGGATGTAATTCCGGAATATACACTTAAGTTGAACAATATTTCTCCATATTCCCCTATGTTTTAAAAAATGACTAAAAGTCCCGATGTTTTGTTAATAAGTATAATCTAACAGATTACATTAAAATGGAATCCTAAATAATAATAACCAATTAAATCTTACCCCTAATTTACACTTATTTTCACAAATAAAGAAATCATTTACACCACTCCCAAAATTAATGCGAAGTCAATTTCTCAACTGTTCATCTTCTCAATTTTGGAAAATCAAAATTTGTGCTCTCCATCCGTCAGCCTTCGTCTAATCGGTCCGTAATTTGTGTCTAATATTTGTCAGCCTTTGCAAAATCAAAATTTTGACTACCCGTCCGTCCGGCCTTCGTATAATCTCGGATGTCCGCCATTTTGTCTACTCTGTCAGCCTTTGAGTTGTGAAAATCAAAAATCGCCAACAATTCGTCGACTCTGTCTGCATTTTCGTCAAATATTCTTGAAAGGTATTGTGTTCTTCTTCGATTCTCTCTTTTCATTCTTTTTTTTCTAAATTTCATGGGGTCATCTGGATGTGGTATTGGATTACTCAATAATCACTCAAACCTCTAAACAAAGTCTAAGTATTTTGAAGATTCCGAAAATTGGTTGTGAAAACAAGTCTAAGAGCTGGCATAATTGGTTTGCATTATGTTGTGTACAAGTATGTATCAAGCACAATTTATGTTTCATGTATCTGTTAAAGTTGTCGTTTATATAAAGTATCAAGTAGACAGGACTTATAACTATAGTCTCACACTTATGTATCAAGTAACAACTTGACTATTTTGTATCATGTTAGTATCAAGTAGACAGATTATATAATTGTGTTACACTATGTATCAAGTACAACTTTGCATGTTTTGTATCATGTTAGGCTATAAAGTGTCTGTAAGTATTCATGTTGACGACTTGTATGATATGTGTTAGAATTAGTATCAAGTTTATTTGAATTATGTATTCATCTTAACCAGCTTTGCATTTTTTTGTATCAGTTAGTATCAAGTAGACTGACTTATAATTGTAGTTACCTTTTTTAAAATTGATACGACAACAGTACAACTTTGCATTTTTTGTATCATGTTCGGCTATTAAAAAGGGTTTGTAAGTTCATTTGACTGACCTATGATATGTTGTTAGAACAGATGGGCAGCATTGGAAGATGAATCATACTAAAGACAAAGAAAACTGGAGAAACTTTTGGGCCACAACATTCGTTAATGTGGATGTTTGCTCAAAGACAAAAATGCACAAATAAAGTGATAGCAGGAGTTTATTGTTTATTATTTTAATTCTTATGTTTTGTATCTATTTCATCCTTATAATTAATCTTATTGTTTTTGTGTGATTGCGGACTGTTCGTAGTTGTAATGCAGAATTTCGAGTGACAAAATAAACATGTCATGTAATAGTTTTGAGAGTTAGCTATCTTTCGCAAAAAGATAATATGCGATCCTTTTATTGAAGTTGGTCTCGACAAGATGAATGCTGGATATGTTAGGAAACAGTGATGGACCATTCAAGATATGAAGATGTATTTAAACCCATATCTGAAGATGAAAATTGTTAATGTAGGCTAGTTAGTTTTCAATGTTTGAGTTTTTTTATTTTTCGGAGTACACAAGATGTTTGAATATTTATTAAAGTAACAACACATTTTGTAAATGATGAAAAGTTGGTTGATTTTGAAAATTGTTTTATCTATTACTTGTAGATTTTATTTTTATTACGTTATGAAGTACAGGAATTATGTATTGCTGTTAGTATGGGACAGTATGTCATATTGTATCAAAACCATGAATAATAATTAGATTAACTGTCTTATGGTCATAAAAAAACACTATAGATATACGTAAATATCTGATGATAAAAAAAAGAAAACATTATAGACGTAAAATATTTTGTATAGATACAGGGTGAAATATCAAATTATATAATAGAACAAACAGTGATCTAGTTATTACAACTGAGATACACGCCAGTTTTTTTTTAAAAAAAAATTAATATTTTTTGTACAAATAAGATATATTATCAGTACATGATTTATATATATATTCACGACACCACTATTTGCCCTTCAAAACAATATGAAGTTTTTTTTAAGTATCTACACACATGATACTAATTACTAAATAAATTAAATTAGAAATGACAATATGGGGGGTGTGAAATAGCGCAATTTAATATTGATTAAAGTAAGTTTGAACAGATTATAAATAAAGTATTTGATACATAAATATATAATGTAAAAGTTTTTAAAATAGAGGTTAACCAAAAAAAAAAAAAAAATTAGTCATGACCAAAACAAAAAAATGGAAGATCATAATGAAAATTATAATTCAATTTAGAGTGTTATATTGGATAAAACTGATTTAATTTTGAAACACACAAGTTAATGCTTTTTTATGGGTACCATAACGTCAGCATATTTACAAACATAAGTCAACGAATTAATTCAAATTTGAGTTTTTAATCCCCCAAATCACTCAACAAACGGATTAATTTAAAAAGGGGCCATCAACTATATAATGTATCCGACTGTTTTTATTACGTATCAGAAACATTCTTAAAAATAAGAAATTTTTTGTAAAATTGAAAAAGAGTAGGGATAGGAGGTAATTTATGTTTTACACTATGTGATTTACATAATTTTTACTTAAAAATTACGTACAAAAAGGCACAAAATAAGCCCAAATAAATCAAGCAAGTACAACCTAACCGGGCCCATCCAAAATAGAAAATAGACCACCTCATAAATTGATCCTGAAGGTAGGTTTTTCTATATGATAACTTCCTCCTAGCATTCCGCCTCTGCTATCAACATGTTTTCTCTAGAGATTAGAATGGGTCTAAACTTGACTACATTCGCCTCTCGCCTGTGGATCATCTAGGTGTATCTTCATGGATGTCATGCATCTCACTTTCTAAGCTTGGCTTGAGTAGGTATCTTCTTCTTTTTTTAAAAAAAAATAATAATTTGTAGCTCACTCTAAGTTTCTCTTCTTTGCAGTGGTATATCCATGAATGCAATGGGATTTGAAAAATCATTGTTTTCGCGAATGAAGTGTCAAGTCTTGGCTGAATTATTGATCGAACTCCGATGTGAGT
>JAKWJA010002412.1:15000-20637 GCA_027704765.1 Solanum habrochaites | reverse complement strand
CCACATGATCCACCGCTTGTTGCAGCCCCCGTCAATCTTTGAGTTTCGGTCTTGTGACCGTATCCCAGGAGGAGTGTTTACGCGGTGAGCTGGGCCCCTGATCCGCGTATAGACCAAAGGGCGAAAAACACTCATCATGTAAGGATGGACACCAGGTATCTAATCCTGTTCGCTCCCCATGCTTTCGCACCTCAACGTCGTTAGGGACCCAGAGAGCTGTGCCTTTACTTTTGGCGTTCAGTCGTAGATCTCCGGATTTCAACCCCTACACATGTGAAATTCCCACTCTCCTCGGTCTCACTCAAAAGTGAATGGTTTCGAAGATTCCGCAGTTTTTTGCGGCTTTCACATTTAACCCGTTCCCGCACGTGCCTTTACCCCCGTCATTCGAAGAAACCACCTGCCCACCCCCCCCCCCGTTTTACGCGGCTTGAATGGCACGGAGTTAGCCGAAGGCTCTGTCCTTCGAGTCCTTGTCCTGATCGAGCACGACGAAAAGAAGGAGCTTAACAAGAGGGATGCATTGACCTTTATTCACTCACGCGATATTGCCTGGATCGGGTTAGCGCCAGGTCCAAGATTCACCAAGTGCACCACCGTGGAGTCGGGCAGTGTCTCAGTCCCGTGTGCCTGAGTAATCCGAAATACCAGCTAAGCATCATGTCTGGTCAGCTTTACCTGACACCAACTACCTAATACTACGCAGGATCATCCAAATATCAAACAGCGCTTTTTAGCATTCTTCAGGATTTGGCCACCGAACTGTCGGGCAGAATTCCCACGCGGTACGCACCGGTCCCACTTTGTTATCCTCTTCTCACCTCCTGGGCGACGAACACGGAATAAGGGGCGCATACTTTAGCCTAGGAGCACCTCTTTTATCCTTTGCCCAGCTCCCACGAAAAACACGTTCGACTTGCATGTGTAAGCATATAGCTAGCGGTCCTTCTGAGCAAGGATTCCAAAACTCTTCTTTTGAGTATCGATTGGGCCATACAAGTGCGTACGAACCTGGTGAACACCAGGGGCGTACTATTTCCCAACATTCTGTGAACTTTTATCTCTGCTGATTTTTGCTTAAGTAGAGGTTCTTTTAACGGTGACCCAGTTGATTGGCCACCACTCCCCCCACTATCCTTAAGGATTACAAATAGATCTCTTGTTTGCACAGCCCTACTAGCGTAGCAAGTCTGGGGTCGCTGGTGGGTTGTTTCTTTATAGAGAAGGCCTCCAAGGGCGATTCTGATTCTAATTTGTTTCTGTTTCTGGAATGAACTGTTTCTAACAGAAAGAAAGACCTGGTGCCTATACGAGAGGGGCTGGTTCACGTAATGACAATGGTGTATCGGTGGGGCAAGGCACAAGACTCGTTCCCGCCAGCACCGCTTGTTGCAGCTGAAATATGTATGATAAAAGTAAGGGCCACGAAAGCTGTTCTTAAACAAAAACATTCCAAATGGAAATTAAGGCTACTGATAACTTTCTTTGTCGTCAAGATAAAGAGAATTCATACCTTAGTTCAGGATCTCCATACTCGTATGTAGGAGGAAGCCTATGCGTTCCTTCTAATCGGTTCGAAGAGAAAAGGAAACGAAACACAATTAAGTTTCACACTTTCATTGGTGTTCCCCCAACGTATAATTGGCGAGAGAGGGCGCTAGCTTCCTAAAAGGATTTTCTATGAGGTAGAGGCCTGGATCAATAAAAGACAAGATAAGGAAAGTGTACAAGAGCCAATCGGTCCACCTTCTTTAAGTTGTGGGCTAAAAATAGCCTTGGTATCATCGTCCTTTCTTAGGCCCTAGACCATGAGTAGTAGATTCCCCATGAATGAGAAAGTATTCTTTCAAACTAAGGTCTTAAAGTCCAGGCGTGTGGTGATTAAGCTTCTTCCACTCCCACAACCTCTAAGGAGTCGTCGAAGCAATGGTCTTTATTGGAAGTTGAACAACCTTCGATGAAGGATACTTCTGTGGATTTGCGTCAGCCCCGGGCCTGGATCAAGGGCGTCTCACTCGCTTAAGACCGTCGACTTGGCCACCGGGTGGACCCCTTATTACCAGTATGGGGGAAGGGACGCTGGATGCCAAGTGAAGACTCATCAGCGACCATTCGGGGTGGCTTTACAAGCGATAGTTGGATGTAAGACTTCTCTCAAATCCCAATCCTTCAATGAGATAGTCAATTTTAGTATCTTTGAAGAATCATATGAGAATGAAAAGAAAGAAAGAAGCCGATCAATTGAATTGATTAACCTGAGATGAGAACTTCAGTTCGAGTTCTACGATTCGCCTGGTTCAGAGCAGAGTTCAAAGACAATAAAAAAGTGTTTGTTATTTCCTGTACTCTCAAATCAGTAGCTCATTCCGCGATAAGTGAGTGGAATTTCAAGCCAGGGAAAACTTCCTATTAGGAATGGCTTCCTTTCAAGGTTTGTGGTACAGACCAGACTGTTCTAACAGGGCAGGGATACGGAGATACTAATCTAATACAGTACAGCTAGATCGGGAAATAGGCGCAGATAAGATCAGACTGGAATGTTGTTGAAGGGATATTGTTATGGTTTCTCTTCTGTCCGTTCCGTCAATCAAAAAAGAATCCATGCCCGGGCTAGTGCCAGCCATAGTCAGAAGTTATTCCTGCGGCCGAACATTTCCACTCATTCCTAGTCGAGTGCCTTGCGGGCCTTCTACGAAGAGAGAAGCGAGATAACAGAGAATAATCAAAGGGCATCTGGCTTACTCCATCACTCCATTTCGTGCGTAAGGAGGATTTGCCCAGTCATCATAGTCTGAACGTGAAATCTTCGTAGGCTCACTCGTCAATTGGCCAATTCCGATCCTGGGTCATTCATGATAGTCGGCGCTTTTAGTATAGGCTATCGCCCCCCAAAAATTTCTGAAGCCGCAGCTCTGCCCGTTCCCTATTCCATTAAAGACTGAATGGAAGTTGTCAGACACAGCTGGCCAAAACCATCTATCTTCATCTCTATGTTCGCTCTGATAAACTTGGCTGCCATTTCTTGCTTTAATTGAAGCCGACATAAAGATCTCCTTCCTTTTATTGTAGATGGGAAGATCCGTGAATCCAATTCAATTAGTGCCCCCCATACCTAGATGCGGGTGCTTGTCCTCGAAGCGCAGGGGGGTAAATAAAGGACCAAGACATTGGGATCTGAATCTGACAGCACTTTCTAAGGTCGAGACGGCTAGCGATCCCTGAGACCCCGATGAGAGAAAGGGGTTTGAACCATTTACTTGCCTTAACCTAATCTACTTGGATCACGGATTCCATTCTTATTAGGCATTCCTTCCTTTCAGGTAAAGGAAGATTCAACAGGTCATCTATCTGACACTGGTCGGTTCTTCTACCTAAACTTGCGGTTCTGTTTCCGCAAAAGATAGGAGTTGTGAGCGTCCTAATTTTCTCGCACAAACACCACTTTCCTTACAGCAAAGTGGGCTTTCGCTCCTCAGGCCTTGCTACTAAGATTATTTTACAGTGTTCTTTCGTGGAAGTCTCACGTATCAAGGAGTATGGCAAAGATAGTTTATCCCTGCGGGGGAGGACTCAGCGCCCAGTACGATAGAAGTACAGTCTACCTCTATTAGCTCTACGGATCTTCTTAACCTATACCAGGAACCGAGGCCTTCCTCTCTGGTTGAAGTTCCGAATGAACGGGGTGAATTCCTCCAGAGCCCAAATTGACCAGGCACAGGGAGAAAGATTTCAATAGGGCCTTAGGGCGGGGGGGGGGCGCAAGCTCACTACAGAGCCGGGGGGAAGAAATAGGCGTGGGAAGAGTCTGCAACAAAAGCAATTGAAAATAAACAGAGAAGCCCGGTAAGCTACGATTTCAAGCAAGTCCGACTAGTTTAGGCGCCGCCTTCAAGACTTTCTAAAAGAGGGTGGTTTTAAGTCCAGGAGCCCTATTCTGGTTAACAGGATGTGAGGTGTATAGCCGACAAGTTAGAGTAGCAAAGGTGAACATCAATAAGGCTTTGCTCCTGCCCGTCGCTTCCAGAGGAATTCTACAGCCATGGCGAAGATATTCGTTATAAAAGAAAGGGTCTTACTTTTCGAGTGATCGTTCTCGATTTGGCCGGAAAGGCTTGGTTTTGAAGGCAAAATTGGGTTATGTATGTAATTCGCCATTTTTAGAAAAGAAAGGCAGGGTTTTATAGAAAGTCCTATGCATTACTATTTCTCAATCTAAGTTAAGAGAGAAGGGGGGGTTGAATTTTGAAGTTATAGCTCGTTCGAAAAAGTTATAAGAGGTCGAATCATGCTACTTCAGTCGTTTATGCTTAACACATGCAAGTTGATCATGCGCCCTTTAGAAATAGGCGAAGAAGTCATCGGTGTTTTGAATCCGAGGAAGGGCTTTTTTTTCCGAGACATATGCCGCCATCAAGCAAGGAGCGAGAGAGAAAAATTCTGACCAAATTTGTCACCTTTTTTACAGGCGTTATCTCTCGTATTGCAACATTTCTGGGCATTTCGCTGTTAGAGTAATCCCATGTGTAGAATACTGGTTAAGTGTCTATGCATGTTCCTTTTAGTGATTATGGGTTATCCTTATTTTTGAGATCTTTTGGTTTGCGTTCAAAGAGAAAATACCGGTTTCAATCTATTTATTTTTGATTCTTATTTTATTTAGTATCTCTTTATTTATATTTTTTCTAAGGAACTATTTGCAATCCAATTTAGGGATTTGTGTTCTCAGCTTCTCTACTGGGATTTTGCTTTTTAGTGTCGGGGGATCACTTCCTCTTCCGAGGGGCCTTACTGGCCAAGCAAGCGGGCTGAGGTTTGAAGAGGAATCATTTGGGATTGATGTCCTCTGGAATCATGGAAAGGGAAAAAATATACGCGAAACGGGCACTGTCGGTGGATATCAAACCAGAACCAGGACATGTGCGCATGCTTTCAAGTAGCTCCAGGGGGAAAACGAAGCTGGTCCATCGATCAGCCCCCCACGACGTGGTCACCTATCCGGATCGAATGGGATGAAGTGATAGGGGGAGGATTCCGTCAGCTATCAGCGGAGGTCCTAGCCAAAATACTCCTATATCCCCCTATCGGCGATCTGTACCTGCAGACATAGAGGCAAAAGGCCCCTATTCGAGGTCAAGGTTGAGATTTGCTAAGGATCATGGCGGGTCCTTGATCCAACGGGGGCGGGGGGATTGGCTGGGACGGGGAGCTAGGGCCCTCGAGAATCCGCGTACCCACGGGGAGAGCAATTCCTTCGGATAAACTCATACACCTTCTTTGGATCTCTAACGAGGGAAGTCATCGAGTCCTTCTCTTCAATAAAGGAAGTACACCGCGAAGGTTGGGACCGAAACCCCTTACCACAAGTAGTGGAAGTGGGATAGCAGGGACTACCTAAATGGAGATGTGTTTGTACAACCAAAAATCCTATATTTGATTGTCGATCATCACCACTTCCATTCCTTGAGGAAGAAGGCTAACTCTTGCCTGGCTGGGAGCTGAAGATGGCGGTAACATCACGTACGGCTCGTGGAAGGGCGGTGGACAGAAATGGCTGTTGTACCTCAGTCTAGTCTTCAATGGGGTCTGCTCTTTCTTTTTGGGAGAGTATGACCATATGATCTAATGATGTGCGGAGGC
>JAKWJA010002412.1:0-10000 GCA_027704765.1 Solanum habrochaites | reverse complement strand
GAGAGCTCTAGGAATGCCATTCATTTGGCAATAAAGAAATTTTCCAACATAGAGGTTTAGCTACCTTAAAGGAAGGAGTGCATCCAAAATTCGAGGAAGAGTGCTCGGCCTGCTTGAAACAATTATAGTTGTCAATGGACCGATTTCACTAGCAGAGCACTTTCTCCAATGTGCACAAACAGAGATTCCACTTTCAATGATGGACACCGGCCCTTGTGTTAAAGTAGCATCGAGTTTCGCTTGGAAACCGGCAAGTTTCGAGTTTCCAAATAAGTGGTACCCTTTCTTTAGAGTCCGGTAGGTCAATTAAGTTGCCTAAATCTCTTCCTTATCTGCTGCTCTGTAGCTGCCGTCTCACTCGTCTTCGGGCTTTCAGAGTTGTGAAACTAACATCTTCCTTTTACAGCCAGGACAATGGCGGAATAAGCTGGGCTCTATAAGAAACATAAGATCCAAGTTGGCGCCAGGCATAAAAGTATCTGTTAACTAGGGAAATTGGCACAAACCAGGCATCTCAACATTGATAAAGGAAGAATTCAGGCTTTCATTAGGATGAATTATTCTTTCATCCGAATGGCAAGGCTTGTAGTTTCCTGAAGTCACCGCATCTGTCTATCTAGTCATCGTTGTTGGAAAGGAAGGTCTCAGATGTTACCTTCGCATGTATGAGACTTTTCTTCTCCACCCCTCTACCACAAGTCTATAACTTGGGGCATCCACCTGAACAGCCAATTCAAAGTAGATACTCCCTCCCCTCGCTCCACTTCGTTTCGCGGTTTTCTCTTCCTTTGCCTGCAAAAAAAGTTATGAGGATGTTTTGTGTGCGGTTAGCGATACAAACTGGACAATAGATTAGATTGGAGTTAATGCAGTTGGAAGCTGCGACTAATTTTAGCCTTGCTGCTCTTGCTCTCTGGCTACTGCATCCGGCTAAGCTTTCTTTATCTTTGACTTGCCTTCCGTAGTCTTTCAAATCTAGACTTGCATGTGTTCCATGACTATTTCGAGCGATTGCTGCTATCTGGCTTGAGTTAGCAAGTAGAGAAGGGGATCTATGACATCGGTGACCGTCTGTCTATCTAGTCATCTAGTACTAGGACTATGTAGTAGTAGACGGCACTACTGGGAGTGGCGGATCCCTCGATCACAGCTTCTCGTTAGCTAACTTCCGACAGGATGCAAATCAACTACTTATATAGAATGCAGATCGACACAATTCAATGAAGCAAGCCAGTACGGCAGGACAAGCTACGTTCTATTATAGGCGGGAAGATTCCTCTATTATTAGCATTACCAGTTTACCGGCAGGTAGACTAGCAATCTCTCCCCAATCATCGCAGTAAAGTAACTGGCGTGGTTTGTTAAGCGAGCGACTGTCTTACTACTATGTCATGCCTTGGCAGGTTGATGAATATGACGGGAGAGGGCTATGGAAGTGCATTCTCTCCTTCTCCATCTTCTGGGAAAGCACCTCCTTTGAGCATCTGACAGAATGATTGACACTCACATCTCTCTCACGTTCCAGTGATTCGCTAAAGTTTACTAGGCATTCCTAGACTGAAGACTAGGCCATTGAAGAAGCAAGCCACTCTATTCAAGGAATCAGAGGAAGGTCATTCTGTCGGGTAGGGTATGAAGTCGAGTTCCGGCTTGCTTTCTCTATTCTCCTTGCCGTTGGCAGTCTCAGTTAACCTTGTTCGGGCGCCTTCTCTTCTACTCTATCTTCTTTTGGATTGGTTGGTTACAGTCTTCTTCTAGGCTTTGATTGAACTTAAGGTAAGGGAAGAGAAAGAAGCAATCGAACAGAACTAACTGGTAAAGTAAAGATATGGACTGGGGGTTCTAATGCTAAGCCAGTACCAGTAATGAAAAAACGATTAGACAACTAGCGCATTCACTCGTTTTTCGTTCTGATAGGCAACTCAAAGAGGAGGGAAATGCAAGGGGCGTTAGCAGTTTTTTTTGCCTCGCCTGCCCCACTGGGAAGAGAGAGCCGCTGTCATTCTGCGCTTTCGTTCGAGAAATCAACTGCACATGAATAGGCTCTTCCTAGGCCTTCAAGGAGGATAGCACGGCCTTTGTTCCAAAATTACGGGGGAGGGAAAATCAATTGAAATCTTTTCGTAAGGCAAAGAAGAAAGTCGCCTAAGGAAAGTAGAAGTCTATGCACAACTAACCGCAATCTTTGAGGAAGGATGGTGGTTGGTGTGAAAATTGCTTTTTCCCTTCTCCTTTTCTAAAAGCAAAAAAGAATTTTTTGGGGTATCCTTCTGATCGTGACTTGAAAAAAAAAAGAAAGAGAGGAAGGAACTTGGAGTGGCGGCAACATAACGATTGATTGCTTACCAAGCCATCCTGGATTTTTCGCCCTCTCCTTACAGTCAAGTGCTTTCACTCTCCAGTTCTATTATTATTGACTTGACTTATTATTATAAAAAACTACCTCACTATCAAATGAAAAGACGATCGATTATCTACCCAAGAAGATTAGAGAGTCACCAAATACGAAGAAAAGGTACAATAGGTTGACCAAGTTAACATTACAAAGGCATTATGAGTAGAGGGGGTGGGATATCACCGCCCTCCGACCAGGACGTGAGGGTTGATCCCCTCATACGGCTCTTGCAGGGGAGGGAATCCTCCACTCACTGATCCCCCTAATTATCTCCCTTTTCCACATCATGGGGGTTACAGGCGAATCCAGAGGCTCGTCGGAAGAAAACAGGCTGGCTTGCCTATACCATACCCTTTGACTTAACTCACTCTAGAGTCATAGGACTCATATTAGGAGTCCGCGTGGCTGCTGCTCTTGCTGAAATCATTACTCTTAATTCTCCCGTGCTCTAGCAATTGCGCTCCTAGACCAACTACCTTGTGGTAGGTAGGGACAATACGTCCGTTAGTTGACGGGAATCTAGGAATGAATGGGGATCCCATCAATAGAAAAAGAATATCAATAGAGTTTTCTCCCTTTCCTCACTCAATAGAAAATTCTTTTTTATAATGGTCTGATACGGTACAATCATACGAGGACGATGGAATTGGAATGCAATGGGATAGATGGTATAGAGGGCGGCTTGCGCCCAAAAGCGTATGATTTATTGTCCCCTTGTACCTAGGGGACATCGTGCATACAACTGGAAATGACTCCCGCTAGATAGGCCGCCCCTTTCTCTCTATTTAAAGCTCGTGGACGGACGAAAGAAGGAAGTTACAGAAAGGCCCGGCAGAGTAGTTTGACGGAAGGCCTCGCGAAAAGTAGATAGCAAGCAGCAATCAAGAGCTTCCTCAGCCCCCTAACCTTTCTCTTTTTTTAAAAATTTACTTCTTTTTTTTAATCAGGTAGCTTGACGGCTGGCTGCTCTGGATATAACTATACTAGTTGTAGGGCGCTAGCGGGCTTGACTATATAATAGAAAGTAAAGGGACTCTATTAGGATCTTACGCATTAAAGATCTCAAAAATTGAAGAACAAGCCTTTTGCTTCCCCTATCTAAAGGGGGTAAGAACTTCACTCGATAGGGATGGGATTCATTAACTTGCATTCCGGCAGCACTACAAAAAGCTCCGGTCTTAACGCCCCTAACTACTGCTGTGCAGCCTTCATCGGGTTAGTAGAGTCGGGTTTACCGTTTTAACCCACAACGGAGGAGCCGCCCCTACGAGCGGCGGGCCACGGGTCATAACGCACTCTTCGCACAACAAATCCACTTTGAAGTTGACTTATTCGCTCGGCCAGTCGTCGGAATGTGTACGAGATACCATAAGGGCCCAATATCTCAATAGCACCTTTGTCTAAAGCTTCGAAGGAGACTTCATATCCGAAACGCAGGAACGATCTGACTAGAAAGTCATTCAAAACTTGATCGAAAAACCAGCGTTTATTGAAGAAGCTATAGAGTCGATTACTAATAGTACTAGTTTGAAAGGCTCGTTGGAATTGATCCGCTACGGGATTAACATTATACGCAACATAAGCACCTGAAGTACTAAACGGAATAGGTATTAGTTTGGTAATGGTTGGAGCAGCAAACTCGGATTCGGCAAGAATCTCATTTTTTGGTAGTACGAAGGGGGAATTGGCCCAAAAATGGGATGGGGGTCAAGACGCTGTCGGGCGCGGCGCGGACTCAATTGCCCCACGAACAGCGGCGAAACTGGTCGCATGGTATTTACACGGCCCTCACTACACTCTGCTGGGTGGGGGTACCTATGATCGTCGGGTATTTTCCGCGATTCCCAGGACAATAGAAAGGAGTCTTTACTTTCTCCGTTTTCGAGGAGAATTAAAAGGGAATGTATCCCCTATTTGAATGAATAATTGAAAGTTAAGGTTTATTCTTTTCAGGAGGAGAGGTTTGCAAAACCCCCCTTTGCCTCATCTAAGGCCAAGGGGGAAATAAGGTTGTCAAACATAGTATCGGAAGGGGTCGTCTTTCGCCCGATATTAAAGAGGTATCTTAACTCTTCTTTAATATGGGAGCGTAGACATTCCGGTGCAACTTGATTATCCGGTAGATCTAGCGCCATTTCCCATTCATCAGGCTTGGGAGAGGAGGTAGACGCTCCCCCACCCGAATCCTTTCCTGCGCAGTCTACCATTTCTAACAACAATTCATAAAAGAAAAAAGAGAACGAAAGAAAAAGAGACAGAGTCCAAACGCTTTCCATAATAGGTACACGAGAAATGTCTGGATTCTTTTTCTAGTGGAAATGCCATAAAGTGCGAACCAAGATCCATGATACGAAAACCAAAAGCAATATAAGTAAGCACACGAAATCCTGATGTATTTCTAACTCCAACTCGGACAATAGAAAAGACCATCTAAAGAGCTTTATCTCAATCATAATCGCTAAAATAGTGGAAAAAAACTATCGCAGAAAAGAAAATTACAGTAAAAAGCAACGGGTTTTGATAACATTGGAGACGGAATTCAAATTAGGATTAAATTTTAAATGTGAAACGTAAAGACTGAGATAAGTCCTTCTTTTCTATTACTATTTTGATGAGAGGAAGGGAGATGCCCACACTGAACACCAAACCCTCAACGATACTTGATCAAATCAAGATATTCAGTTGTTCTTTTTAAGGATTTATACACAAGGAACACTTCCATCAAATGATCAATGGTTTACTTCCGATTGATGCTGTGAAACAGTATGGTACCAAGAGACCCATGTCAGCCACGGTTTCACCCATCTGAGCTTAAAACAGTGCGTCAAGGATTTATCTCTCACCCATCAAACACCAACTCATTTGGAAAGAGTCGTATCTCCTTAGGGTGAATCCTTCCGGAGAAATCTATTATCTTTCCATTCAAAAAAAAGATTGAGAGGTGTAAATCTCCCACCCAATCCAATATTTCGAGAGGTATACTAGATGTGCCTGGTGTGTGTTTTGCTTTGCAGCGCTTCAGTCTTTCCAACGTTAGAGTGAGTAGACATCCAAACGAGAACGAACTTGGAATCCGGCTCGCCCAAAAAATAGGTAAAAATTGATGTTGAAATCGAATATTGTGGGGAGTTGACACAGACCCACAGTTGTCCTACAAGGAAGTTAATGCTCTAAGAGAGATTGGAGAAAGGTAAAGTTCATGTCTTGGTCCAAAATCTCTTAGCAACCTCGAGGGATTCCGTTCTCGGATATTATCGATTTGGCTGTAAGAGATTGTACACCCAGCCTATCCAGCAAATCCTGTACTGCCGCGCCACCTCGGCTATCGGTGATGTGGAGATCAGCACCTAACAGGGCGTAATCAGCAAAAGGGGTAGAGAAGTACTCGTTGGGTTATGCAGTATTTCGCAGCTAGCCACCCATATAATGGTGGGGATAGCGCAAATAGGGGAACATTCCCCCACCATTGGGAAAAAAAAAAAAAAATTTTTTCCCGGATTAACCTACGGCTGTCCTGTTAGAAGGCAATTCACTCACCTCTGACCATCGGACGGACGATCAAGAAAGATTAGGTTGAGACCCAAGGAACTGTGACTATTGATGATTGCCCGTGACTCCCCCACATTGCAGGGACTATGAAGGTGATATGACACTCAATTGGCCAACGGATATCCGTGCCAATTTTGAATCAAAAGAGAGAAAGAATTACGTTTGTTTGAGATCGTCATAATCGTACCCAACGGCGTTCTTGGTCGAGATGCTCCAGCACCGGGAAGGCGAGAGATATAGGACTTCATGCCCATTGGTTGGACGGGGAAACAGGTAACCTTTGTTTTTTACGTTAAGTAATATTGCAAAGTACGTCTCTTACACCTCCCTTATCACTTGAGCTAACCTTACGTTGCTAACGGAACACCCTGTAAGCCCCGAAAGAGAACTAAAGTAGGGGGCCTACAGACTTTTTACAAAAAAGTTTAAAAAGATACAATTTTGTTTTGACGTACTTTTCTGTTGCATAATTCAGATAGATTAGAAGGGGATATGGCGCTGTTAGAACACCACAATTATCATCTTTTTGGGTTAAGTTATCAACGGTGATGAATGACATTCTATTTATCCTTTTCTAAAGACCAGAAATCTGCCTTTCGGCACATGCGATAACGTGTTGACAGAGCAGATGCAAGGCCCACCATCGAGAGAGAGGGCTGGGTAAAGGGACCCGGACTTGAGAGGCGGACAAGGAGGTTATATCGCTCTAAAACGATACTGAAACGAACCCCAAGCCTCGCTTTAAGCCGAAGAAAAAGCAAGCAATTCATACCCCCTGGAACAGACATATATTGCACTCAAAAAATAGTTACTAGAAAGCACTGCAAGCGCACTTCTATCTTAGGGCAAACCAAACCGAAAAAGCACCCTCCCCCGGATATAGCCTTGCAAAAGCGGGTGTGCGGACAGACAGAAACTGAGCATTCAAGGGCTGCAAGACAGAAGGAAGGTATCCCGCGTGCAGGAAAGCTTTCACATGCTTAAAAAATGCAAAGTGACTTTTCTCTGAGACCCCAGGGTAGCAAGCTATCTCTTCGTATCATTGGCATTGGGCAGGTGGAACCGGCTACACAACAATTGACTCTAGCAGAGGATCTAGTTCCACAACAATCCGCTTATATTATAAAGAAATAAAAACTTAGCGTACCTACAATCGCTTGCTTGATGGCTCTCTTGCTTAGCTACTTACTCTAGAGGTACGACTTTCATGAATTGGCATGCTAGCATGCCTTGTTGCCCGGGACAGCCCACTACTTGGTGGTATCAGACTTCCTTTTAGAAGAGTTTTATGGGACTTAGGTCATCTGTGACCTCTAACTTTGATTTATGCGAGTTGTGCCGCATGAAGGGCGTATAAGAAGGCAGGAGTTCTGTCCTAAAGAGTCTTTAACGAGTCCCACCCCTCCGAAGGACACGATCCAATAGGGCGCTAACTAATGCAGGGAAGGAGGCTTTACAACAATGTGATATCCTGCCATAGCTGGCTTTTTTTTATCCTTCCACGCAACCTACTAGAAAGAAAGAGTCCTCCATTCATTGTTGTCTTGGGAACCAAATGGAATCGGTTAAGAAACCAACCACTGAAATTTCCACCTATTGGATTCTGTATTTTTAGAGCTTTCTGAAGCTATTGGAAAGTGAATCTACTCCAAATTGTCGGGGTGGGTCACTTTTAACCCAAATAGTTCGCTGGGCGGTTGCTCAGATAAACACAAATAAAAGAAAGAGAAAAAAAGCCCTATGCCCCATATCATGCCGCGAAGCAAGGCAATTCACGAGGAAAGTGGATATCCTTTCGTCGGCTGGAATGGTTCCTTCCTATCGTTTTTCTCTACCCAGGATGCTACCTTTTTCCGGGAAGGAATTCAAAAATGATGTTTCCAAAATAGGACTTCTATGAGTGAAAGGCAGGTTTTAAACTAAAAAAGACGGGGAATTAGCCAACTTGCACGATTGAATCTCTTCTTTTTAGAACTCGAGAGAAATTTGAACTCCTATAGAGTGATGCCATGCTGTTCTAAACCTTACTTACGTCATCCAGTAAGCGGGGGCCCATTTCAGACCAATCTAGGTTAAGCTCTGGGGAAAGGATTGCCTCCTTATCTTCTAAAGAATAGGAAGAATCTTAATATGCTATCAACTTTTCTATTCTACCCTCTCATGGTTATAGAAGATTTTTTCTATTTGCTTCAAAAATGGCAATGAAAGAGGGTGATAACAGAAAGTGCACACCGCTATCTCATGATAGAATACGGCCCCTTTGGCTTGCCAGATCGAACTGGCTGTAAATTCAGGAAGAGGCACCTTTCGGGACAAGGGTAAACTCGAAGCAAGAAAAGTGCAGATAGCAGTCAACAAAGGTTTAGTGCTTCTCTTACACTTCACCTTCCCCCTAAAGGGTAGTTTTCATTCGAAATAGTGCTATTCAATTGGTCAATCCTTAGAACTCTGAATGGAGGTAGAAAGAATAGGTTGGAACTATTGAAAGATGATAGGCTTATTCTGAAAGTACGCATTTCTTGCTCTAAGTCCGCTGGGTTGGATCGAACTAGTTGGTTTGGCAGGAAGATAATGGCATAAAAGAAGCATTCCACTTTTGGAAAGAGAAGAGTCAGTCTGCTTCGCACCTCTGTCTTGCATTGGGTTAACTGGAGCTTAGATAAAGCGATAGGCAGAAGAGAGAGAATTAGTCTGTCTTTATAGACTGACTTTCCTCGCATCAAAGCTTTCCGATTCTCTTCCTTTATGAAGAAAGGAAAGGCTTGTTATCGACGAAGAAGATCTTTATACTGTTCATCCTAAGAAAAGAAGTTTTCACTCGGTACAACTATTCTATGCTAGCATAGCATGCTTCTACTTATGTTGTGTTGCAAAATTCGGATCGGAACATCCTTCATATTCTACGCTTGCCCGTTCTAAAAATCGTATAACTTGTGACTAAAAGGCTTTCGGCTTTCAGCAAGCTTTAAGGGCTCTAAGGGAAATTCATACTTGGATCAATGAAATAGTGAATAGCTAAGATGGAAAGAATCAACCTCTCATTGAAAGTTACGTTTAGGAAGGCCCTGACCTTTCCTCGATCCGATCCTTTTTGTGGACCCGAAATGAACTTATTCTCCTCTCGTCCGGCTTTGAATCAGAATTCCGATGAAAGCGGATTCTCTTTCCGTCCCTCGTCATCGAGGAGGAGAATCGCGACTATCCATCATCCATTACGTACAACAAATGTGGTTTCCAGGGATCGTCGATGCCCCTCACAAGAAGCTAGGGAGGAGGGAAGGAATGATGTCCCGGCCTGGGCTGGGCACCTATCAGCCACCAAATATTCCTTTTTGAATGGAAAGAAGAAGGATGGTATACGATCACTGATGCGAATTCCACGAAAAAAGTCATATGTGAAAGAATCGTAAGATCTGGGTTCTCGGAGTAGCGGAAATGGAGAATGAATGAAATAGACTAGTTTGGCAGAATCGTTATGATAGGGAAATTCTCCGCCTCCCACTTGTCTGGTTACCTCAGAGATAGAGCATTAGGCGAGAACAAAACACATAGTTAGCTGCACTAAACTCAAACCTAGTCATGCTTGTTTCATCACAATCATATTATATAAAATACAGCATGCCATACACCCCAATAAGATAAAGAAAGAATCTATAATACTACCCACAACACATATCATTCGATATTATAAGAGTTTACTACGAATAATAGTTGTTTAAAAAACCATAACCTACTCCACCGAAGAATGGCGATCAACAAGCTCTCTTCTCAAAAATCCTTGCTTCCCTTCGTTTTCTCTCTTCTCTACTCGTTTCTTCTTCTTTTGCTGTACGCTTTGTTCTTTTTATTTTTCTTATTTTCAAACACTTTTCTTTTACCAGTGTAATTAACATATAATTAAGAATAAAGATGGCAAATTAATAACCACTAATTAACTTAAGGTTACCGCTTTTACCCCCAAGTAATTAGGAATTATTAACTTTAACCCTCTAACTTTATCATTTTAAAGTAGAATAGTCCAAAATGTCCCTTAAAAGTTGGTAAGAAGAAATCCCG